>CM040437.1:41643259-41699562 GCA_022702705.1 Papilionanthe hookeriana x Papilionanthe teres | reverse complement strand
TTGATCAGATGGTTTTGCTTTCATAAATCGGTAGTGAGTCCATAACCCCAGTGGATTAAACTATCATTCTTTCCATTGAAATACCACGTTCATTTCTATCTTAAACGGGTATAGTCAACTCTCTTGGATTTTGGAGCCACTATTTAGACACCCCTAAATAGAGAGGTTCTGCAATCCTTCTACCTCTTTGAGGTGGGGTGGACCCCCAATAGGTGTTAGCTTAGGAGCGGTCCTTCAGGTTGAGAGGTCTTACGAGACTTTCTCTTCCTTTCCAATTCTGAATAGGGTCCTTTACCGTTTTAATACTTTTAATCATTTTATTCCTAACAAACAAATCATCTAATAAACAACCTTCTAATAAACGAACTCTTTTAAAAATCACAAATACACCAAGATAAACGAAAATGTGTTCGGACTCTTTCTTTTTCATCCTAAGTATTGCGACAAAAGGAAGCATAATTCGGGGCTAACATTCAAAATCTACCCTGCAGAAAATGTCTGCACTGAAGTTAATCTTCTACTTCACCAACGAAATGGACTTCGTTGTCTATAAGGACGAGTGTCGGCATATTTTTAGGTCGTGTTTTATTTTGAAGAGGGGTCGCCTAACAGAAATCTGTCGGCGAATTTTTAATTTAATTAAAATAAATAATTTGAAAAGTAGTATTTGATTTTGAAAATAATTTTAAATTTGAAGGTTTTAAGATATGAGATTAAACCGATCTCACATCCCAAATAGTTTATATAAACGAGCACCGCACCACAAACCGTGTACCTATCCCTAAGGATAGACACACCGCTTGATGGTGGGGCTTGATTAAATAAACTAGAAGATTAGTGACATCCGTTTGGTTCGTGAACCAATTTTATAAGCCGACAAGTTTCCCCTGCTTAATATGAAAACATTAAACGGGGTTTATATTACCTCAGGTTCTTTAAAATTCCCTATAAGGGCAAGCCCCTATAGTTAATTACATCTTAAGTGACGGGAATCACTTAAGAAAACTCTCGATAATAATCAATAACTCTGCTTTCAAGAATTTCGCAGTTTAAGGTTTTCAAAGATTGAATTTTGGAATTTCAATAGGGAATGGATCAAATTTGGAACATTTTGTTTTGTGAATCCAAAGGAAGAAAGGTAGGAGAAATCAACGATTCGAAGTGAACTTCGATAATTTCCCGACTATCCTATCGTTTGGCTTGAATTTAGGAAAGTCCTAATGTTTATTTAGTATTTCAATCTTGCCAATTTTAATTAATTAGGGCTTATATTTGTATGATAAAATCAAACAAATAGCCTATAAAATGTGAGGGTTTATGTCGTATCGGACGACTACCTCGGAATCCTAAGACCGGTTAGGGCTTAATTTGCAATGCAAATGCCTAACGAAGAGTTGAGGATTTATGTTGCACTAGGCAAGCTACCTCGAAATCCTATGGCTTTGTTGTTTTAATTCTTAAGAAGATTTTGCTGAAGTAGGTTTAAGTTTTGCTGACGACGATGACCGTGCTGCCCACCATGCTCCAAGCTCCTTGTTGTTGCAGAGGTTTAGTTTTAGAAATCATAGTTGAGAAAAGTGTTTTGGTTTAGAGAAAATCTTAATTTCCAGGTGTTTTTTATGTTTTATTTAAAACAAATCTTAAAGTTGATTATAACGACACCGGTTAAGATCCCACGGTTCCATCCTTCCGGCATCATTATTTTTATCGGATTCACTTAGTCCGGATGAATTTGCTAAACTCAATTGAATGAGTTCCACACTTTCATTTAGACCGTGGGAAATCCCGTTAGCAACACGTAGGTTACATCATCCGAGGTATTCCCGATCATCCAACGGGACGTTTTAATTTAGTTGCAATTGTAGTTTTGTGTTCCGTTTGTGATTAAATTTTGAGTTGTTTTATCTTTTGAAATGTTGTGGCGGTGAATTTTATCTTGCAATGACTTTTAACTTAGTTTTGGTTTTAGTTTTAGGGACTATCCTAAAGGTGTGGGTTTTCATGCAACGGTTGTTTTATCATGCAAGAAAAGTAAAATGCATTTGCAATAAAGTAAATTGCAAGAAAGTAAATTGCAATAAAATAAAAGCGTACTGGAGGGTCTTCCCGTCATCAAGCTGCACTTAAAACACAATTAGAATATTTAAGCAAGTTCCTAGGTAAAGCTAGGGGAAAGGTTATGGTTTTCTACCCAATTCCTAATCCTATAGCTAGTCAACTCCTATGACGTCTAGGTTCTTTGTGTTTTTGTTTGAGGACGATTTTCTTCATCGAAAGGACGATTAAGTCCAATTGTTCTTATAAATATCCTATCATATTGAGGAAGTGCTTAAGAAGAATCTTAAACATCTTTTCAATATTTCCAGGATTGTTTTAAGTCCAAATGAATTTAATTATATAAATGAATCGATCGTCCGAGGTTTTCAAGTCTTGTTAATTTGCTCGATGAACTAGGACATTTGAATATCCTATGAGTGAAGTGACACTTCATTTAATGTTTTATTTAGGAGCTATAATAACTAAAGCTTTCGAGGGTAAGTTAGTATTCAAATGATTTGGTTTAAGTTAAAGAGTTTAAATTTGGAATAGTGTTCAAGTTGTTTTATATTTAATTTCTTTTATGTCTTAGGTGATGTTATATTTAATTTAACTTAATTTAATTGAGTTTTAATTTAATTTAACATAGTTCAATTTAATTTGATTTGGTGTTTAATTAATTTGATTTGATTTAATTTAATTTAATTATTTAATTTAATTTAATTTAATTTAATTTAATTTAATTTAATTGTAATTTAGTTTAATTTAATTATTTAATTTAATTTAATTTAATTGTTTAATTTAATTTAATTTAATTATTAAATTTAATTTAATTTAATTTAATTTTAATTTAGTTTAATTTAATTTAATTTGTTTTAATTGTTTAATTTAATTTAGTTTAATTATTTAATTTAATTTAATTTAATTTTTAAATTTAATCTTTAATTTAATTTATCTTTAATTTACTTTATTTTTAATTTTAATTGAAATTAAGTCTTTTAATATTTTAAATTTGAGTTATCATTTTAATTAAAAATTGAGTATTAGTTGATATAATTAATTTAGGGATTTTTAAATTAAAGAATAAATCTCTTCCTAATAAAGATCCCTTATTTTAATAATTCCAATTTTATTATTCTTCCAAATTTAATTTATTATTTAATTAAAGTTTAATCATTTTAAAATTATTTAATGGGTTTCTACCCTTTAATTATTTAAATTTCAATCATCCAAATCAGATTAGGATCAAATATTTTACTTGTTGATTTTTTATTAAACCTAAAGTTTTAATTAAGGATTAAAGATTTTAATTACCATTTTACCCTTTAAGCTTAATAATTTCATAACTCACTAAATTGAACTCAAATGAACTTGAAATTTTTATGTGACTTCACTCATATGTCAATAAAGACATGAGAGGAGAAAATGTGATTTTTCTGTATTTAATTTATTTATATAATTATTTTTGGTGGAAAATAGAGATTTTCAAGGAAAATTTGATAACATGACCAAGGAAAAGTTTCTGTCCTTAAGAAAATTAGGGGACATTCCTAATGACCAGAGAAGCACTTGGACCAATTTTGGTGATTTTTTGAATTATATTATTTTTATTATAATTATTTTGAGTTTTGGAGTGTTAATTAATTTAAAAATAAGATAAATGTTGAAAAATGGATTTTATATTTTTCAAAAATCTCTCTGATATCAAGGAAACCAGAGAATCAAATTTTGCAATTTTCTGATTTTTCTATGATTTATAATCATTATTTTAGTGAAAATGCTAGAAAATTCATTTTTTTAATTTTAAAATTACCCTAGGGCTTTAAAATTTAATATCTCACTAAATAGACTTAGGAAAAATGTGGGATTTGTTCCTAAGTGATTAAAATTCAAAATGTGACATTTTGGTGAATTTTATTATTTTTGTGATTTTTATTATTTTTTAATTATTAAAAATATTAAAATATTATTAAAAATCAACTTTTTCAGAAAATTGAAATTTTAATTTTCTTAGGTTCCCCTGATATCAGAGAGGCTCCAAAACCAATTTGGTGAATTTTTAAAAAGTATTTTAAAAGTTATGAATTTTTAAAGTTTAAAATGGCTAAGTGGCTTAATCAACCCAATTAGTGGGGCTAACCAAGTCCAATTGACTTCAAATTTTTATGGTGGATTCCTCTGATCCTAAAGGTCAGTGGAGAATTGATTTCAAGTCAATTTGATGCCTGGTTAACTCTAATTAATTAAAGACTTATTTTAGGTGTTTAAGCCAATTAGGGTTAATCTGAGTGAATTAACTCAAGTCCTATTTTTTCTAGGGTTCTCTGGTCATAAGGAACATCACCAAATATTTCTAGAATTTATTTCACAACATGCTAATTTTTGGAATTAAAATACTCAAAACAGCAACATGCATTTGAAAAATAAATAACTTTTCACAGAGATGGCCTCGACCTTGGAAAATTCAGGGAATGTTCCCAAGTTCAGAGGCTTCAAAAGCCCTATGGTCTCATGCCATGGTGAATTGTATACATGCATGGAGAATTAAATGTATGCAGAGAGTAAATAAATCATAAAAAATAAAATACTTAATTAAATTAAATGATTTCTTTTCCACATTATTCTCCTCTCGTTCACTGAGCAAGAGGGTATTTTTATTTTATTTTTGTGATTTTTCTACACGAGAGATATGAATTTTTGAAGTTTAGGGAATTAAATAAATAGAAAAATACCCTAATTTTCTATTTATCCACGCGGCGCCGCGTCGACCTCGGCGAGCTCCGAACGCACACGCGTCGCGCTCCCATTCGACGCCGCCACACGAGTCGGCGGCCCGGGCCCCGCGGTTCTCGTACCGTCTCTCCGGTCCGACCGCAATCCCGGCCGTCCGTGCGCGCGTGTATCGAATGGACGGCATCCGTTCATCGTCCCCAAGTGTTCTCGCCCGAGAGCCGTCCACACTAAATCCACTAAGATCTCACTCGATTCTCCATGGATTTTCATGTTCTTATGCTCTATGGATTCGTCTTGAAGAGACGAACACATCTATACGGCTAACATGCATTGAAACTAAGGCATTTGAAATGGAGAATCTCCAGAAGCTCGGGATGAATAGTTAACTCATACCTTAGCTCGGAGAAGTGTGGCTTCGATCCGAGAGTTGTTGCACTTTCGATTGGGTCCCGTGAAGCTCCGGATGAAGTCTCCCGGTCCGGTGAATTGTCCGGATATGATTTCGACCAAGCCCGATCACAAAGCTTGGAGGCTGGAGCAACTGGGTGGCTCTGGAGATGGGGCTTTCGGTGGGAAACTTCTCCTCTTGGTCCGGTGAAGGTGTAGGACCGGTCGATTTGAGGATTGGCTCACCTGTGGCAAAGTGTCCTGGTTTTGGGTGGAATTTCGGTTGAGAAATTGGGCTCTGTTGGTGGGGATTAGGGCAAATTGACACTGGGGATCAACTGCTCTAAGGATGGTGAAGGGTTTGGAACAATTTTGGCAGAGTTTCGGCAAGGTTTGTGCTTGGCTCCCCTTTGGCCGAGAGGGTGAGGGGTTTAAATAGGAGAGGGTGGAAGGCCTCCCAGGGGGAGTTAGGGCTTGGGATCAAGTCTGCTACGAGTGAGGAGAAGATCAGCCATGGTAGCCAGCTGGGATGGGGCGGCTCGAGCAAGTGAGAATTTCAATGTTGGCTCACATGTGAGCTCTCGGCCATGGTGTTTTCCGGCGGCACGGTGGCCGGCCGGCCGGGCATGGGTCACCCTCAAGGTCGGGTGGGTCGGGGCTGGAGGTTTGTGCAATCAATTGGCCATGGACATGTGTAAAGGCTTTGATCCAAAGTGGAATGGGGCATGGCTAGATTTGAACCTAAATGGGTCAACCCACCCATTTGGGCTAGGTGCACCACCCAAGGCCTGGTTTTGGCTGAGGGAAAAGTGATTTGGCTCGGCATAATCGGTAGGGTCAAGTCACCATCCAAGCACAATTAGGCTTAAGCATGGTTTAGTGGAAACATGGAAGTGGTTAATCACCTTTAGGAATTAAGGAAAGAGCCTCCTCCTTTTGCCCAAAATGGCATGGTGACATGTAAAGAGGCTCTCATGGCTTGCATATGGCTTGTGCATGGCTCCATGGCTCCATTTGGCTTGGGAAAAGTAAAGTCGATTTCATGGAAATGGATTTAAGGAAAATTTTGGTATTTAGGGGTGATTTGGCATGAGGCTTGATTTGGAATTATTTGATGATGAATTTAGGACTTAGGGATGATTTTAATTGAAAGTATGATGAGGGGAAATGTCATATGGGCCTTGGAAGAATTTTGGGCTTTTTTGAAAGGGTTTTAGATGGGCTTTTAAGATGGATTAGGAAAGTGGGCTCTTGAATTTTAAAATGGATTTTGGGATGAAATTTTGTAAAGAGGTTGGGCCAAATAATTATTGGGTTTAGCTCATGGATGTGTCATGAGTGACTTGAAGCAAATTTGGAGTAGTTTGGACTTGAATTGGGTTGGATTTGAATTCTTTTGGTGAATGGGCCAATGTAGGTCAAATTGGGCTAACTTGGGCCAATGTTGGGCTAGGGTTGAAATTGATGTAAAATAAATATTAAGAAATGTTTATGGGAGTGTTTCAAAGAGGTTTTGGCTTTGGTTGGGTTTTAATTTTGAGGTTTGGGCCTATTTGGGTTAGATTTGGGTTTAGGTCAAAATTGGGCTTTTTGATTTTGGGTTGAATTTGAGTGGGGTTTGGGTCAAAATCTTGGGCAAATCATGTTAGTGTTTTGTTTATGAGGATGTTAAGGAAGGTTTAGAAAAGATTTGGGGTTAATTGGAGTTGAATTGGGTTAGTTTGGGCTAAGTTTGGGTCATGGGTCCAAATTTGGGCTTTAAGGCCCAAAGTGAAATTGGATCCAAATGTCAATCAAATTGGACTTGGATTTGGTCTAAATTGGTATTGGGAATGTTGAATTGAAGTTTAGAATTGAATTGGACCAAAATTGGGGTTAATTGGGTATGTTTGGTTTGACATTGGGTCCACTTTGGGTTAAAATGGGTCAATTTGGGGATTTTGACAAAAGTAGGGTAAATTGACAAAATTGGCCCATGGTGTAGTTGGACAAAATGAAATTGGGAATATTTGGGATTTTCTGGAATTTTCTGGGAATTTTCTGAATTTTTGGATTTTTAGGCCAAGAAGGGTATTTTGGGTATTTGGAGGGTATTGGGGGTTTTCTTGGAATTTTTTGGTATTTTTGGGTATGGATGATCAATTTGAGTGATGTGGAGGTGTTTGGGATTGATTTTGGAAAATTTTAGGTAATTTGGAGATTTTGCAAAAATTTGGGTAATTCGAGGTTTTGGGTAGGTTTAGTAGGTGTAGGGTCCAGGGGTCAAAAATTGAAAATTTGGGAAATTGAAGATTGGGTGAATTTGGGTGGGGTGAAATCATTTTGGTTGAGCCATGAAGCCATTTCAAGCCCATATGAGTCATGAAAGGACTCATTTGAGGCATTCACTATGTTGTTCCTAACCCTCTTAGCAAGGGCTTAGGGGTTAAGGACCATCCATGTGAATCACCTACATGAGTCGGGAGGTCAAGTTGGGTATGGGTGTGGTTTTAGGAAGTGTGTGGAAATGTAGTGTGTAAGTGTAGTGTAAGTCGGCCCCTTCACCGAGACCGAGCCACCTGGAGCGGTCCTAAGGCCGAAGAGTCCTATAGGAACTCATCCTTTAAACTTCCATATTTGATTTCAACCCTCTAGGTGATTAGGGGTCTATAGTCAAGTTTGTGGAGTTTGCGGGGAGTTTAGAAGTGGTTTGAATTTCTAAAAGGCGGGTCCCGATTCTAGTCCTCTAAGATAGTCGAAAGGAAAAGCCTAAGGCTAGATCCTAAGCACTAAAAAGAAGAAAAGGAAGACCTCATCAAAAATGAGGTCAACAAATGGACCCCCAATAGGTGTGGTGAGTGACGGAGCACACCGCGCGTATTGGTGTTGGCCAGAGCGATCAACAAAACCAACACGGATGTCCAAGTGACGAACTTAGGACGAAGTAGAAGAGTTCTGCCGGGGAGTGTCAAGTATATCTGCGGAACCGGAGATTCTTGAACTCTCGGCTGGGAAAGGAAAAGGAGGTGAATCCCAAATCACATGATGCGGGGAATTTCGATTTAGATTTTATTTTGTTTCAATTTATGTTTTGATGTGTGAATTTAAATTTTAGTTTGGAGTTTCAATTTAGATTGAAGTTTTGTCGAAATTAATTTGAGGGATTTGATTTGAAATGAAAATTGGAATTACGAGGTTTTAGATGTAACATCTTCAACCTCGAAAGAAAATTGAATTGATTAGATTGAATCGTTGCAATGAGAAGATATCTCGAGCAAAGTGGTGTTGGATGTAAAATCCTTAACCTCGAGAGTTTGATTTTGATGTGATGTATTTCATTGCGATAGGGAAAAGATCCTAAAGCAATGCAGTCTCGGATGTAAAATCCTCGACCCAAAGGTTGAATTTTGATGTATTTCAGTGTAATAGGAAGAGAATCCTAAAGCAGTGCAGTCTTGGATGTAAAATCCTCGACTCAAAAGAGTTTGATTTTGATGTATTTCGGTGCGATAGGAAAAGGATCCTAAAGCGATGCGGTCTTGGATGTAAAATCCTCGACCTCAAGAGTTTGATTTTGATGTGATGTACTTCATTGCGATAGGGAAATGATCCTAAAGCAATGCGGTCTTGGATGTAAAATCCTCGACCCAAAGGTTGAATTTTGATTTGATGTATTTCGAGTGCAATAGGGAAAGAATCCTAAAGCGATGCGGTCTTGGATGTAAAATCCTCGACTCGAAAGAGTTTGATTTTGATGTATTTCGGTGCAATAGGAAAAGGATCCTAAAGCGAGTGCGGTCTTGGATGTAAAATCCTCGACCTCGAAGTTTGATTTTGATGTGATGTACTTCATTGCGATAGGGAAATGATCCTAAAGCAATGCGGTCTTGGATGTAAAATCCTCGACCCAAAGGTTGAATTTTGATTTGATGTATTTCGGTGCAATAGGGAAAGAATCCTAAAGCGAGTGCGGTCTTGGATGTAAAATCCTCGACCCAAAAGTTTTGAATTTTGGTGTATTTCGGTGCGATAGGAAGAGAATCCTAAAGCGATGCGGTCTTGGATGTAAAATCCTCGACCCAAAAGTTTGAATTTTGATGTATTTCAGGTGCGATAGGAAGAGAATCCTAAAGCGGTGCGGTCTTGGATGTAAAATCCTCGACCCAAAAGTTTTGAATTTTGGTGTATTTCGAGTGCAATAGGAAGAGAATCCTAAAGCGATGCAGTCTTGGATGTAAAATCCTCGACCCAAAAGTTTTGAATTTTGATGTATTTCAGGTCTGATAGGAAGAGAATCCTAAAGCGGTGCGAGTCTTGGATGTAAAATCCTCGACCCAAAAGTTTTGAATTTTGATGTATTTCGAGTGCAATAGGAAGAGAATCCTAAAGCGGTGCGATCTTGGATGTAAAATCCTCGACCCAAAAGATTTGAATTTTGGTGTATTTCAGTGTGCATAGGAAGAGAATCCTAAAGCGATGCGATCTTGGATGTAAAATCCTCGACTCAAAAGTTTGAATTTTGATGTATTTCGGTGCAATAGGAAGAGAATCCTAAAGCGAGTGCGGTCTTGGATGTAAAATCCTCGACCCAAAGTTTTGAATTTTGGTGTATTTCGGTGCGATAGGAAGAGAATCCTAAAGCGGTGCGGTCTTGGATGTAAAATCCTCGACCCGAAAGTTTTGAATTTTGATGTATTTCGATATGCAATAGGAAGAGAATCCTAAAGCGGTGCGGTCTTCGGATCTGGAAATCCTCGACTAAGCAAAGGCAGTCTTGGATGTAAAATCCTCGACCCTAAAAGTTTTGAATTTTGGCGTATTTCAAGCTAATAGTAAGAGAATCCAGCAATAGGTACTGACGTAAAATCCTCGACCCAAAAGCTGAATTTGACGATGTATTTCAACGGGCAATGGTGAAGAGAATCCTAAAGCAAGGCAATTTTGGATGTAAAATCCTCGACTCAAAAGTTTTTCAATTTTGATTTTGATCGAGACTCGAAATCTGGAAAGATTGAATTTGGAAATTTGGAAATTGGAAGGATGAGTTTGAACTCGATTGAAATTTGATTTAAGATTTGATTTGAAATTTGAAAGATCAAGTTTGAAACTTGATCGAGATTGGATTTGGATTTTGATTGAGAATTTGATTTGAGATTTGGGAAGATCAAATTTGAAATTTGATCGAGAGTGGATTTGGAATTTGATTGAGGATTTGATTTGGAATTTGTAAAGATGAAATTTGATTTGAAGTTTGGAAGGATGGAATTTGAGATTTGTGTTGATTTCGTTTATCTTTTAATGGTTCAAATTTTATTTTATCGTTTATTTAACGTTCATGTGAATTTGGTATTTGTCATTTTTAGATTTTTTTTTTTTAGAAAGTTTTCTTTTATTCTCTTTTTTTTTCTTTCTCTGTTCTTTGTTCGAAGTTCATTTAACTTTAATGGCGTTTCCCAATCAATTTGCACAAAAGAGGTGAAGGCAAAAACGCGACATGGTCACTTTCATTCCAATCATGTTGAAAATACGTCGTACAACTCGATCCGGAATATATTTCATACAATCCATGTAGACTCAAAACGACCGTGTATGATCTTTGTTGATCCATCAAAAGAGTCAAAAAATCCATGTCCGAATAAGTGAGGTACATGGTCAATAACATCACCTTCCAAGCCATCCTTGGCAAGGATGCCGGCTGGATGTACATTGGAGGTGTGATATTTCCCATGTAACTCGCGGCTACGTAAGGCCGGAGGTTCTCTAGCTGCGGATCCGGTTGGAAGTGGTAAGGTATTTCTGTCGTCGTCCATCCTCCCGAAAGTAACCGAGATTCGCTCCACCGGCACCCCGGTATGCAATGCTTTGCGATATCCGCTCCGTTACTCTTGCGTATCATGACGGAACCCACCGGTAAAGGTATCTTTACCGGCCCTCGGAACTCGCCCGGGCTTCGCTATCCGGAGGTCGGATCCGAACATGATGTTGCACTCATTCAAGAAAGAGACCAGTGCGAGAAGGTCCGACGAAGTCGTGGTGATCAATATGTGGGGTATGCGGTCACCCGTTTGTAGATGTTGATAATGCAGATATTGGGTATGCAATCCGCCGGCGTGACCCTCCATGTTATCAATCTTTTCACCATTCTCTTGATAACTAATGGCATCGGATCTACTTGCCCATGACGAAGTATCCCCGAGTGGGTTTCCTTCCCGTCTTCGGCAAAGTTGTAGCGACATCCGCATTGTATTGTGATTCTTCCTTTCCCCGGCATCCATCTCCGGGGTTCCGAGTATGTGTTTTCCCTCGAGCGGCCTCGCTCGGCCCATTCTTTTCGGATCCCGGATACGGTCCACGATTTGCTGTTGTTCATACTCCGAGAATACGTCGGTGTGTAGCTCGAGGCCTTCTAGTATGTTGATTCTTCTTCCTTTAATTCTCTCGAAGTATTCGAAAGTTTTCTTTTCAACATTCCGCATCCTCTCCAGCTCGTATTCCGGAATGATCTGCGAGATGGCGAGGCCTTGTGACATATTGTGGGATATATGGTTCAATCCCTTCACGTTCCCCCGCATACCTCGGCTCCTCGGGGATGATGCCTGCCGGGACATCCCCCGGGGTTGCTTCGCAACAAGGTCATGCACCTGCTTGGTGGTTCTATCCGATGGCGTGGTAGCCTTCTTTCTTACGATCTTCCGGAGATTTCCCCGGTTCTTCTGTTATTCTAGGAGCTGGCCTCCTTTTTCGGGTTCCCGGTGAACCGGTGTCCTTGAAATGTGAGTGCTGGCATTAGCAAGTGTCTCATCGCGACGGTCCGCGACTAGTTTTGTTAACATTTTACGGATGCGGCGATTCTTATTTCTTCGTTGCGTGGCCGTGAGAGTAGCCCTCCGAACTTCTTGAATCTTCGCGGGCGCGGCGCCGACAAGCTCGCCCTCCGCCGTAGTGACTACGGACTTCATTTTCTTGTCTTCTTCGGTGTTTGCTTTTCTTTTCTTGTTGTTGGATTGGTGGCTTGGGCCACCCACTTTCATCATCTGTCCGCCGGGTAGTTCTTCTCGGTTAAGCGGGACCCGCATCACTTTCCTCGTATCGTAGGCACCGTCGGTGCGAAATCCGAGTCAATCTCGATTATCGCTCCATCTTTCACCCTCTTTTCATCGAGTGCAAGGCTTACGCCATTCTTAAAGTTCAAGACCAACCGCCCGTTCGACATTTCCTCGCGAAAAGACAAGGAAAAGGATCGAGGGTCTGTACTAAGAACAAGAACATTAAGAAAATGTTTATTAAAGATACATTTTTTATTATTCTTATATTTTGAAATTTAACAGGAATGAAGTAGGATAAGATCCGGAAAGAGATCTTGATTTGAAAAAGGAAACAAGGAAAACTTAATTATCATGATTTTATTTATCTTAGCACATTTTTTTATTTTTTTGGGTTCGGACCCAATCATAAGTAATTACTTCACCCGTGTTTCTTAGGGATGAAGAATTCATTCCTTCGAAACATCAGGTAGCGTAATATTTTTTCAAGTATCGTCCGTTGATCGGAAGCATATGTCGTTCTCCTCGGCAATTCACTAGCGGTAGGAACCTCCACGAGTATACTTGCTTCAACCACAAACGGTCCTTCCCAAGTGGGTTCAAATTTTCCTCCTATCTTGCGGTGTGCAAGAATAGGTCTCTTGAGAACGAGAACTAAGTCACCAACTTTGAAGGTTCTTGGGCGGACCCGGCTTGTCATGGGCTTGAACCATCTTAGCTTGGTATAGTTCTAAATTCTCGTTGTGCCTTGCAAGTCTTTTCCCTTCCAAGCTTTCTAATTCTTCGAGTCGTAGTACGGCGTTTTCTTCGTCGTGATCTTGTTTGCAACTCGCAATTCCGAGTGAAGGAAGCTGAACCTCTAAAGGTAACACCGCCTCGGACCCATACACCGCGAGCGTAAGGTGTAGCTTGAGTAGGGGTTCGAAGGTTGTCCAGGCAGGCCCATAAGGCTTCTAACAATTTCTCGTACCAATTTCTCTTATTATCGTCCGGGGTTTTCTTTAAGATTTGAACGAGAGTTTTATTAAAAGCCTCGGCCGAGGCCGTTTGCTCTTGGGTAGTAAATTGTTGAGTATCGCGGTCGATTCCGTGTCTCCGACAAAATTGTTGATTTGTGTGCTTCGAATGCTGACCCATTATCCGAGATGATCCTGCGCGGCACTCCGAAACGGTAGACAACTTGGTTCTTGAAAACGCGTAGCACGTGGTGTGCTTTCACTTCTCTAAGTGGAACTGCCGCCACTCGGAAAGTAATCCGTAGCCGCAAGAATGAAACGATGTCCTTTTGAAGATGGTGGTTCTATCGGACCCACTATATACGTGCCCCAACATTCGAAACGGCCACGACGCAATTGTCGGGTGTAGCACATTTGGAGGTTGATGTAGAACCACTCCGTGCACTTGGCATTGGTGATGACTCTTGGCGATTTTCATGCGATCGGTCATCATCGAGGGCCGGTAGTACCCTAGTCTTTTAATTTTCATCTTCATCTTTGGACCCGGCGGTGAGCGCCACGGAGTCCCGAATGCACCTCTTTAACAATTTCACGGGCCTCGGACCCGCTTAGGCACCTTAGCCACATTTGATCAAAAGACCTTCTGTATAATGTGTTGTTTATTAATGCGTAAGACGGAGTTCTTTTCTTGATCGATGGGCCGGCGACCTATCGTCCGGTAGCTTTCCTGTTTGCGGTAGATACATCAATGGCCGTCGCCAATCTTCCGTGTTTTCTGTCACTGCCTTAACCGATTCTTTTTCTTTTTCGGTTTGTGTACTGTGTCTATGTCGAGCTGTGATAGGACCTGACGTCCGTGAACTGACACTTCCACCGATTCATCTTGCAAACAGGCAAATTCTTTTGCGAGACGGGCTAAAGCATCTGCTAAAGCATTCTCTTTTCTAGGAATTTTGTAGATTGTCACATTTGGAATCTGTTCCAACAGTTGTATAGCATACCTGGAAGTCTTGTTCGAGTCTTGGTTTAAAAATTCTGTATTGTCCGGCGATCCGTTGAATGATTAAGCGTGAATCTCCGTAGATGTTGATGTCTGTTACCCCCATCTGAATGGTTAATTCCAATCCCGTTATGAGGGCTTCGTATTCCGCTTCGTTGTTTGTACACGGTTCGTCGAGTGGTAGGAGTATCTTAACATCCCCCGCTCCGGTGTTATAAAGATTAGCCCGATTCCTGCCTTACCGGGCACTATCACTTGCGATTCTTCGTCTTTGTGTGCTGAAGATGCTCCGTCGAAATACAATTCCCAACGTCGATCATCAGGGTCTTCTAGGCTCATTATTTGTTCATCTGGCAGATCATCATTGAGAGGAGATTCGGCCGGTAAAGGGTGTGCTGCGAGGAAGTCTGCTAAGACTTGTCCCTTTACGGCACGCGAGAGGCACGAAAGTTATATCGAATTGCGATAATATCATTGACCATGCGGCAAGTACGCCGGAAAGTGTTGGACGAGTCATCAAGTATTGCAATGGATTAAACTTCGAGATCGGGTTGACCTTATGAGAAAGCATGTAATGCCTCGAGCTTTTGAGCGGCGAAGATCGGGCCAAACAATGCTTTTCAATTGCGGGATACCTTACCTCCGTCGGAAGTAAACGACGGCTTAAGTAGTAAAGAGCATTTTCTTTACCCTCATCATTGACACAGGCTAACAGGGGCTCCGAGGAGTCGTTCAGTAGCCGCGGTGTAAAGTATCGTCGATCTACCCGAGGTCGGGGCTGCTAAGACAGGGAGGTGTCATTAAATATTGTTTAATGTCTTCGAAGGCCTTCGGCATTTCTCTTCCCAAATAAATTTGGCGTCCTTTTTAACTAGTGCCAGAAAAGTCGACACCTGCTCGACGGGTTTGAGATAAAGCGTCGAAGATATGCCAGCTTCCCTTGAAAAGATCGTAGTTGTTTTAAGGTTTTGGGAGGCGGCATTTCTAAGATGGCTTTAATCTTCTCCGGGTCGATTTCAATTCCACGATGTCGGACAACGAATCCTAAGAATTTCCCGGAGGTGACGCCGAAAGCGCATTTTAAGGGATTCATCTTAAGGTTAAATTGTCTTAATCGTTCGAAAACAATTCTCAAATCATACAGGTGGTTTTCCTTTACTTTGCTTTTGATGACGACATCGTCCACGTAGCACTCGACTTGATTGTGGATGAGATCATCAAAAATTCTTGTCATTGCTCTTTGGTAAGTTGCTCCTGCGTTCTTCGGTCCGAATGGCATCACCGTGTAGCAAAATACTCCGATCGGCGTTCTGAATGCCGTAAGCTTTTCATCTTCTGAGCCATTTTTATCCGGTTGTATCCTGAAGATCCATCCATGAATGAGAATATTTCATGTGTCGAAGCAATATCGATCATCGAGTTCTGGAATCGGTAGAGGGAATTCATCTTTTGGACATGCCTTGTTTAAATCTGCGAAGTCCACACAAATTCTGATCCGACCATTCTTCTTTCGACTGGCACTACGTTGGCTAGCCGGAGTCGGGTATTGTTCTTCACGGACAAATTTAGCGTCTATTAGCTTTTTAACTTCGGCTATGACTTGTTGTTCGATTTCTAGACGCATTCTTCCGGGACCTTGTTCGATCGGGACGGAAGTAGGATCTACTCCTAGCTTATGGACTGCAACCTCTGGAGCTAATCCTGGCATTTCATCGTAGTTCCAAGCAAAACAGTCCTTAAATTCCATTAACAATTTGATTATTTCTTCGGAGTCTTCTTTGTTGAGTAAGGAGCTAACAAAGGTAGGTCTAGGCTCTTCGCTAGTACCTAAGTTAACTTCCATTAATTCATCTATTGTGGATTTAATTTCTTCTTCGAATTACGGTGGAGCGTCTCCATTAGTAAATCTTCGAGTTCGTCCGTAGTTTCCATGCAATTTTCATTGGACTTGCAAGTGACAACCAAGCAAAATTCGGTATCGTCAACCGACCCTACCGTGCCGAATCCGAGTCCATACTTTGAATTGGGAGGACGGCCGGAGTTATTCCATAACTTTTCAAAATGTTGTGATTGGCCTTTTGTCCATTGTCGAGGTAAGAAACCACGTTGAATTAAATTTTGAACACGTGGGAGAGTACCACTCAAAAGGTAATTCCATTAATTCGATGAAGTGACATCTTCGAATTGTACATTATTTTCGGCTTTGGAGGAAGAAGCACCACGGTAGAATTTGATCGGCTTTGCACCGTCACTACGTACCTCTTTGACCTCCATACCCTCGATCTTATTAGGATGGATCGGAGTTAGGGTCATAGTATGTACGTAGTGGTTAATCTTCTCGTACATTGATTTGTATTCTTCGTTCTTTTCATCTTCGAGGGAGATCTTGTATTGCGGCTTCTTTCGACTTATTGTTGCTCGTTTCTTGCTTGATTTCTTTTCTTCTTCGAACTATCATCCCAATCAACATTGATGGTTGGTTTCTTCCGTCCAATTGTCCTAGTGTCTCTACCACGGCCTCGTCCCCGGCCTCGACCTCGGATGCGAGTTGTGGAGAAACCTTCACCATCTCGCCGGAAGGGAGTGGTGAGTGACTCGTTGGACTAGAACTTCGGGTTCTTCGTTGTCCCGAACTTTCTTTGCTTCATTTGTTACGGTATCTCCGGAGAAGATTGTTTTCTTTGGCGGTGCATAATAGCCGCATCTTCATGGATTCCAATTTCATGTACGGAGAATGGTTGTAAGTCTCCTTTGATGCACTTGTTCCCCTCCATCGTAATATTTGATGCACCGATGCGTAGATGATGGTACCATCCTGTTTTCATGTATCCATGGTCGGCCCAAGTAGAGCGTTGAACGACGTTTACCGAATCGATTATATGAAATTTTGCGGTTGTCTTTGCTAAATCACCGGTCTTCATCGGTAGCGTTATTGACCCGAGGGCTCTTTCTCCTTTACGGTTGAATCCTCTTAATAACATTTTGTCGGCCTCGAGCTCACGAGCATCAATTTCCAAGTATGCTAGTGTTCGAAGACTCATTATATTGATTGATGCTCCCGGATCCACCAATACTGCGGAGAGCGTAAACTTCCCAATTATGACTCGAAATGTACAACGGTCGGTTGTGATCCGCGTCCCAAGTAGTAGGTCATTGTCCGCTGAAGGTAACACCTCGTCGTTCCTTTAACGAGCAAACCTCATCTAAGGAATCTCCGGCCATTTGAGCTAAGCAAATTTCCGGATCAAGTAAGGCCTTGATCGGAGCTTCTCTCATCTCCTTTGATAAGATGAGAGCATCGTAAATGCTCGATTTGGCCGGTAGTTTCCTAAGATGGGCTAGCACGTTGTAGTCCACTTTGTTCTCCCGTGTCTCGGCTTCTTCTCGAATGGGTATGTCTTCTGTGGGGTTGGTTCTTCTTGAACAACCACACTGCTTTCCTTTGTCTTTTGGACCCATTCTCGGAGGTAGAACTCTTCCACTTCTCAAGTTGACTTCGTAATTTCTTCGAATCTAGTATTGAGTTCTGTCGGTGTCTCCTCCCGAATCGGAATGGCCAGCTCTTCTCGGATTATCTTCCAAATCGAAGGCTCTAACTCTATCGTAGCTCGGAGCTCCTCGAAACTCACAGATAGATCCGTTGCTTGTTGAACTCTCGTAGCCTCCTTGATGGATGCCTTCTTCGTCATTTTGATCGTCGAGATCATGTATGATTTGAGAATTGTTGTTGGTATCGAAATCGACGCCCGGATTGTCGCTAGTTACGTAATCGTTAGAAACGAGTCAAAACGTAGCCAACGCCATCACCCTTATCATTATATGATCCCACCGAAGTGAGCGAGATAATCATACAAAATCGAGAGGTTCGAGGGATTTCTCCCCCGAATCGGAAACAACTATCCTAGGATAAGCGACCCTAATCTAGCCTTAGGAATCTCGGTCCCCTCTTCTTCGTCAATTTTCTTCTTCTCTTCGATTGTCTCCGTCGAGGTGGTTCTTCTATCGCAAGTGATAGTACCGGCTTAACGGGTCTCGAACTCTCGAATTGAAGCTCGCACCGAAGCGGTTCGGATGTTGTCTAAAATCTTCTTCGAAGATCTCGTCCGAGCGGTAGTCCATCCATCGTCGGTTGCATAGGGATCTATCGGAATGACGGGATCGGTTGAGATAACATTGACGGAACCTCCTTTACGGGGTTCCTTCATGTACTCCTTCGGGATTGTTATATTTCCTTTTCGAAGGTTGTCGTTGAGCCAACTTTTGAAGGTAATGCGATCTTCTATCTTGTGCCCAAGCATCCGATGGTAGGGGCAAAAGTAGGGATCACCTTTCTTGTTGACTTCCTCTCGGTCTTTTGGGCTCTGGCAGCTGGAAATCTGGAGTTTTCATTAAGCTACGGAACATCTTTGCATCGCTTCATTTTTGAACGGATATTCTCTGCTCAGAAGCTCCCTCAATGTACATTGCGGACGAGACGGTTGTTCATACTGCGGAGACGACTGCGGAGACGACTGATAGCTGGACCGGGGTTGCTGGTAATTTTGTTGTGGTTCTCTGCGGCCGTTCGGTGGTATTTGCATCGGTTGTTTGCCTTTGTCAACTAGCTCGCAACGACCCCGGATTTCTTTTCGAAAGTCTTCACCGGCTTCGCTTGTCCGTCTTGTCGGCAAAACTTAATTAGCTTCGCCTCTTCTTGCAAGCTTCCGGCCTTGCTTAACAACTTCTCGAAAGTCTTAATAGTGAATCCCTTGAGGAGAAGTGCTATCGGGCCGTGAATGCTTTTAAGCAAGATGCCGGCCGCATGTTGTTCTTGCGAGTTGTGGTTCACACTTCACGCTTAAGTTTCTCCATCGAAGTATGTAATCCACTAGAGTTTCATTCGGCCTTTGTTTCTCTACCACTAAATCACCTATAGTGATGTGGTGCCTGAGCTCCGGCAAATCGCTTAATGAAGAGGCTCTCTAGCTTCGAGAATGTCTTTACGGATCCGTTGGGTGATTCACGCATACCGGTCGAAGGCGATCCACGACGGATCGCTAACAAGCCGTCGGAAGAGTAGCGCATCGCTCCCGCCCGGCATTGCAACAACTCGGCACGAAAGTGTGCAACATGCCGCTCGGGGTTCCCGGTTCCGTCGAAGGTCTTAAACGGAGGTGGTACGAAGCCCTTTGGGTATTGGACGGCGTCGAATTCTTCCGGGTAAGGTCTACCCGTCCGAATAGATGTCCCGTTCTTCGATTGTGCTTAGGGCTTCTCGCACTCGCTGCTCTACCAAGTTCTTGATATCCTTTTCGGGGATCATACTTTGTGTTGTATCCTTTTTCGCTGGTCATCCCCATTGACGGATGTAATTTCCTTTCCTCCGTCTACGATGTGAATGACTTCGGGGGTGTCTCTCCATGTGGTTGTACTTGACTTTGGAGAGTGGCTAGAGCTATGGCCATCTCTTCCATCCTCTTCGCCATTTGAGCGATCGTGTCGTCCTTTTCCCGAGTCGTCTCTTCATCGGTTCCGGCTCCTCTCTTCTGCGCAGCTGCAGAGCACCTCGAGAAGATGATGAAGCTCGTGTCTCAACCATGTTGATTTCTCGCATATTCGTTGTCCATGAATTCCGATGAGTCGATCTCATCTCCGAACTTTTCTTCTCTTTCTTTTGCCAACCGTCGGATGTCGGTTCTCAGCTTTTCCATGGCATCTTCTAGCGGAGCTTTCTGTGTATCTTTGTGGTTGTCATGCGATGGTTGCCGGGTCCTTTTTTCACGAGTCCCCTTCATCGCAGATAGCACTTTCTTCGATTCCGGCCTCCCGGCGGGACTTTCTTTCTCGAGCTCGTCGTTTCGGTCTCAACTTGCCCCGTAGTGGGACGCCACACCATCCTTCTAGCGGCAGAAGGTCTATGACCGGATGGTCCTATCGGCCAAATGCCGGAAGGTGGTATCCTCCCTAATCCGTAACACGATACTACGACAGGCGGGCTAGCCTTCATTCTCTTGCTTGGCTTTTCTATCATGACGGCGGGTTCTACTCGGGGCCCAAGACGGGATTTGACTGGCACCCGTCTTATCCTTCGTAGAATTTCCGACACGGGGCAGTTTTCCTTCCTTGCTAACTTTTCTACTAAAGTTTGCAGTCGAGCAAACGGCGTAGTTCTAGTTCTTTTCTTGCGGTTATCGTTGTAGTATGCGGGCCGTGGTAATGTGGCAGCAATCTTGCGAACATTCTCCTCATCCTCTGCGGCGGAGAGGGGATGGAACCTGCTTCCTCCCAAAAGTGGTATGTAGTCAGGCAGTGGTGTATATTCACGGCGGTGTATATTCTGGCGGTTACGGAATTTCCTCCAGGAAAGCAATCTCGGCGGCTACTGGCTTCCCGGCGATCCTTCTATTTCTATTTCTTCTTTGGGTCTTTGTCGGCGACGGAATCTTTGAATCGGACCCGATTTCGAAGACGGAAGGTCTTACGGGAAGATCCGCACCCTCCACGGTAACGGAGTTTACCATAGTTACGGATTTCTTTCCCCTTTGATTTGGCGAAGTCGGGGTAGGTGCAGAAACAACTAGACCAGGTGGGGGTAGTGAGAACAGGTCCTCTGCGGGACGGCCAGTACTCCTCCTAGTCGGGACCCTGTTGCGGGGAGGAAACTCTTGGGTCGACCTAAGGTTGAACTCGAGCGAGTGGTTCCTCGGCCGGATACCTTGTTCGTCGGTACAAAGAGGGAGACGTCGGTGACCTTGACGTTCGTGTTTTCAAATCCTTGTCCAAATCGGATGACCCCATTGTCGGGCGGCTCATCCTTATAGACGACGAAGTCCGATCAGTTGATGAAGGAGAAAATCGGGTTTCGGGGCTTCCATTTTCGGAGGTAGATTCCGGTTGTCGGTCTCGAGTTATGCTTCTTTTCTTCAGGACGAAAAGAAAGGAATTGAAAAGAGTCCGAACTCATTCTTTGTTCATGTATTTATCATTTGTTAAAAGAATCATTTATTAGAGGGTTTGTTTATTTAGAACGGAACGTTCAAAGGTGTAGAGAAGGTAAGGAAACCGATTCAGAAAGGAAAAGAAAGTCTTAAGCAAGACTTCCCGACTCGAAGGATCACTCCTAAACTAACACCTATTGGGGTCCACCCTACCTCGGAAATGAGGTAAAAGGATCTCGGAACCTCTCTGTTTAGGGGTGTCTAAACAAATGGCTCCTAAATCCGAGAGAATGTTGGCTATACTTGTTCAGAGATGGAAATGAACATAGTATTCCAACGGAAAGAGGGGTAGTTTGATCCATTAGGGACATGGATACACTACCGATTTTTGAAAGCGAATTATTTGATTATAATGGAGAGAGGAATTTTCCCCAACGGAGTCGCCGAATTCCTGTCGGCATATTTTAGGTCGTGTTTTATTTTGAAGAGGGGTCGCCAACGTAAATCATCGGCGAATTTTTAATTTAATTAAAATAAATAATTTGAAAAGTAGTATTTGATTTTGAAAATAATTTTAAATTTGAAGGTTTTAAGATATGAGATTAAACCGATCTCACATCCCAAATAGTTTATATAAACGAGCACCGCACCACAAACCGTGTACCTATCCCTAAGGATAGACACAATCGCTCGATGGTGGGGCTTGATTAAATAAACTAGAAGATTAGTGACATCCGTTTGGTCCGTGAACCAATTTTATAAGCCGACAAGTTTCCCCGCTTAATATGAAAACATTAAACAGGGTTTATATTACCGGGTTCTTTAAAATTCCCTATAAGGGCAAGCCCTATAAGTTAATTACATCTTAAGTGACGGGAATCACTTAAGAAAACTCTCGATAATAATCAATAACTCGCTTTCAAGAATTTCAGAGTTTAAGGTTTTCAAAGATTGAATTTTGGAATTTCAATAGTGGAATGGATCAAATTTGGAACATTTTGTTTTGTGAATCCAAAGGAAGAAAGGTAGGAGAAATCACTGATTCGAAGTGAACTTCGATAATTTCCCGACTATCCTATCGTTTGGCTTGAATTTAGGAAAGTCCTAATGTTTATTTAGTATTTCAATCTTGCCAATTTTAATTAATTAGGGCTTATATTTGTATGATAAAATCAAACAAATAGCTTTATAAAATGTGAGGGGTTTATGTCGTATCGGACGACTCCATCTGAATCCTAAGACCGGTTAGGGCTTAATTTGCAATGCAAATGCCTAACGAAGAGTTGAGGATTTATGTTGCACTTAAGTGAGCTACCTCGAAATCCTATGGCTTTGTTGTTTTAATTCTTAAGAAGATTTTGCTGAAGTAGGTTTAAGTTTTGCCGACGACGATGACCAGTGCCGCCCACCATGCTCCGAGCTCCTTGTTGTTGCGAGAGGTTTAGTTTTAGAAATCATAGTTGAGAAAAGTGTTTTGGTTTAGAGAAAATCTTAATTTCCGTGTGTTTTTTATGTTTTATTTAAAACAAATCTTAAAGTTGATTATAACGACACCGTGTTAAGATCCCACGGTTCCATCCTTCGGCATCATTATTTTTATCGGATTCACTTAGTCCGGATGAATTTGCTAAACTCAACTGAATGAGTTCCACACTTTCATTTAGACCGTGGGAAATCCCGTGTAGCAACACGTAGGTTACATCATCCGAGGTATTCCCGATCATCCAACAGGACGTTTTAATTTAGTTGCAATTGTAGTTTTGTGTTCTGTTTGTGATTAAATTTTGAGTTGTTTTATCTTTCGAAATGTTGTGGCGGTGAATTTTATCTTGCAACGACTTTTAACTTAGTTTTGGTTTTAGTTTTGGGGACTATCCTAAAGGTGTGGGTTTTCATGCAACGGTTGTTTTATCATGCAAGAAAAGTAAAATGCATTTGCAATAAAGTAAATTGCAAGAAAGTAAATCGCAATAAAATAAAAGCGTACTGGAGGGTCTTCCCGTCATCCCAAGCTGCACTTAAAACACAATTAGAATATTTAAGCAAGTTCCTAGGTAAAGCTAGGGGAAAGGTTATGGTTTTCTACCCGATTCCTAATCCTATAGCTAGTCAACTCCTATGACGTCTAGGTTCTTTGTGTTTTTGTTTGAGGACGATTTTCTTCATCAAAGGACAATTAAGTCCAATTGTTCTTATAAATATCCTATCATATCGAGGAAGTGCTTAAGAAGAATCTTAAACATCTTTTTCAATATTTCCAGGATTGTTTTAAGTCCAAATGAATTTAATTATATAAATGAATCGATCGTCCAAGGTTTTCAAGTCTTGTTAATTTGCTCAGTGAACTAGGACATTTGAATATCCTATGAGTGAAGTGACACTTCATTTAATGTTTTATTTAGAGAGCTATAATAACTAAAGCTTTCAAGGGTAAGTTAGTATTCAAATGATTTGGTTTAAGTTAAAGAGTTTAAATTTGGAATAGTGTTCAAGTTGTTTTATATTTAATTTCTTTTATGTCTTAGGTGATGTTATATTTAATTTAACTTAATTTAATTGAAGTTTTAATTTAATTTAACATAGTTCAATTTAATTTGATTTGGTGTTTAATTAATTTGATTTGATTTAATTTAATTTAATTATTTAATTTAATTTAATTTAATTTAATTTAATTTAATTTAATTGTAATTTAGTTTAATTTAATTATTTAATTTAATTTAATTTAATTGTTTAATTTAATTTAATTTAATTATTAAATTTAATTTAATTTAATTTAATTTTAATTTAGTTTAATTTAATTTAATTTGTTTTAATTGTTTAATTTAATTTAGTTTAATTATTTAATTTAATTTAATTTAATTTTTAAATTTAATCTTTAATTTAATTTATCTTTAATTTACTTTATTTTTAATTTTAATTGAAATTAAGTCTTTTAATATTTTAAATTTGAGTTATCATTTTAATTAAAAATTGAGTATTAGTTGATATAATTAATTTAGGGATTTTTAAATTAAAGAATAAATCTCTTCCTAATAAAGATCCCTTATTTTAATAATTCCAATTTTATTATTCTTCCAAATTTAATCTATTATTTAATTAAAGTTTAATCATTTTAAAATTATTTAATGGGTTTCTACCCTTTAATTATTTAAATTTCAATCATCCAAATCAGATTAGGATCAAATATTTTACTTGTTGATTTTTTATTAAACCTAAAGTTTTAATTAAGGATTAAAGATTTTAATTACCATTTTACCCTTTAAGCTTAATAATTTCATAACTCACTAAATTGAACTCAAATGAACTTGAAATTTTTATGTGACTTCACTCATATGTCAATAAAGACATGAGAGGAGAAAATGTGATTTTTCTGTATTTAATTTATTTATATAATTATTTTTGGTGGAAAATAGAGATTTTCAAGGAAAATTTGATAACATGACCAAGGGAAAGTTTCTGTCCTTAAGAAAATTAGGGGACATTCCTAATGACCAGAGAAGCACTTGGACCAATTTTGGTGATTTTTTGAATTATATTATTTTTATTATAATTATTTTGAGTTTTGGAGTGTTAATTAATTTAAAAATAAGATAAATGTTGAAAAATGGATTTTATATTTTTCAAAAATCTCTCTGATATCAAGGAAACCAGAGAATCAAATTTTGCAATTTTCTGATTTTTCTATGATTTATAATCATTATTTTAGTGAAAATGCTAGAAAATACATTTTTTTAATTTTAAAATTACCCTAGGGCTTTAAAATTTAATATCTCACTAAATAGACTTAGGAAAAATGTGGGATTTGTTCCTAAGTGATTAAAATTCAAAATGTGACATTTTGGTGAATTTTATTATTTTTGTGATTTTTATTATTTTTTAATTATTAAAAATATTAAAATATTATTAAAAATCAACTTTTTCAGAAAATTGAAATTTTAATTTTCTTAAGGTTCCCCTGATATCAGAGAGGCTCCAAAACCAATTTGGTGAATTTTTTAAAAGTATTTTAAAAGTTTATGAATTTTTAAAGTTTAAAATGGCTAAGTGGCTTAATCAACCCAATTAGTGGGGCTAACTTGAGTCAATTGACTTCAAATTTTTGGTGGATTCCTCTGATCCTAAAGGTCAGTGGAGAATTGATTTGAGAGTCAATTTGATGCCTGGTTAACTCTAATTAATTAAAGACTTATTTTAGGTGTTTAAGCCAATTAGGGTTAATGCAGGTGAATTAACTCAAGTCCTATTTTTTCTAGGGTTCTCTGGTCATAAAGAACATCACCAAATATTTCTAGAATTTATTTTACGACATGCTAATTTTTGGAATTAAAATACCAAAACAGCAACATGCATTTGAAAAATAAATAACTTTTTCACGAAGTATAGCTACGACCTTGAAGAGTCGGGGAATGTTCCCGAGTTCGAGAGGCTTCAAAAAGCTGGTCTCGTACGGCGGGTGAATTGTATACATGCATGGAGAATTAAATGTATGCGAGAGAGTAAATAAATCATAAAAAATAAAATACTTAATTAAATTAAATGATTTCTTTTCCACATTACTCCTACTTGTTCACTGGCTTAGAGGTATTTTTATTTCTTTTTGTGATTTTTCTACACGGAGATGAATTTTTGAAGTTTAGGGAATTAAATAAATAGAAAAATACCCTAATTTTCTATTTATCCACGCGGCGCCGCGTCAGCCTCGGCGACTCCGAACGCACACGCGTCGCGCTCCCATTCGCGCCGCCACCTGAGTCAGCAGCCCCGGGCCCGCGGTTCTCGTACCGTCTCACGGTAGAGCCTTGATCACGGCCCGTCCGTGCGCGCGTGTATCGAATGGACGGCATCCGTTCATCGTCCCAGTGTTCTCACTAGAGAGCCGTCCACACTAAATCCCTAAGATCTCACTCGATTCTCAATGGATTTTTCATGTTCTTATGCTCTATGGATTCGTCTTGGAAAGACGAACACATCTATACGGCTAACATGCATTGAAACTAAGGCATTTGAAATGGAGAATCTCCGAAGCTCGGGATGAATAGTTAACTCATACCTTAGCTCAGAGAAGTGTGGCTTGATACGAGTTGTTGCACTTTCGATTGGGTCCCAGCAAGCTCCCAGATGAAGTCTCTGAGGTACGGTGAATTGTACGGATATGATTTCGACCAGGCTTAGATCCTGAAAGCTTGGAGGTACCGGAGCAGTAGGTGGCTTTGGAGATGGGGCTTTCGGTGGGAAACTTCTCCTCTTGGTCCGGTGAAGGTGTAGGACCGGTCGATTTGAGGATTGGCTCAGCGTTGTGGCAAAGTGTCTGGTTTTGGAGTGGAATTTCGGTTAGAAATTGGGCTCTGTTGGTGGGGATTAGGGCGAATTGACACTGGGGATCCAGGCGCTGCAGGATGGTGAAGGGTTTGGAACAATTTTGGCGAGTTTGTGAGTTTGTGCTTGGCTCCCCTTTTGGCCGAGAGGGTGAGGGGTTTAAATAGGAGAGGGTGGAAGGCCTCCCGGGGGAGTTAGGGCTTGGGATCAGCTGCTGCGGTGAGGAGAAGATCAGCCATGGTAGCAGCGGGATGAGAGCGACTCGACAAGTGAGAATTTCAATGTTGGCTCACATGTGAGCTCTCGGCCATGGTGTTTTCCGGCGGCTTTGGTGGCCGGCGGCCAGGCATGGGTCACCCTCGAGGTCGGGTGGGTCGGGGTGGAGGTTTGTCAAATCGATTGACGTGGACATGTGTAAAGGCTTTGATCCCAGTAAGATGGGGCATGGGTTGGAATTTGAACCTAAATGGGTCGGCCACCCATTTGGGGTAGGTGCACCACCAAGGCACAGTTTTGGGTAGGGGAAAAGTGATTTGGCTCAGCATAATCAGTAGGGTCAAGTCTTGATCCAAGCACGTGATTAGGCTTAAGCATGGTTTAGTGTTTTTATGGAAGTGGTTAATCACCTTTAGGAATTAAGGAAAGAGCCTCCTCCTTTTGCCCAAAATGGCATGGTGACATGTAAAGAGGCTCTCATGGCTTGCATATGGCTTGTGCATGGCTCCATGGCTCCATTTGGCTTGGGAAAAGTAAGTCAATTTCATGGAAATGATTTAAGGAAAATTTTGGTATTTAGGGGTGATTTGGCATGAGGCTTGATTTGGAATTATTTGATGATGAATTTAGGACTTAGGGATGATTTTAATTGAAAGTATGATGAGGGGAAATGTCATATGGGCCTTGGAAGAATTTTGGGCTTTTTTTGAAAGGGTTTTAGATGGGCTTTTAAGATGGATTAGGAAAGTGGGCTCTTGAATTTTTAAAATGGATTTTGGGATGAAATTTTGTAAAGAGGTTGGGCCAAATAATTATTGGGTTTAGCTCATGGATGTGTCATGAGTGACTTGAAGCAAATTTGGAGTAGTTTGGACTTGAATTGGGTTGGTTGAATTCTTTTGGTGAATGGGCCAATGTAGGTCGGAATTGGGCTAACTTGGGCCAATGTTGGGCTAGGGTTGAAATTGATGTAAAATAAATATTAAGAAATGTTTATGGGAGTGTTTCAAAGAGGTTTTGGCTTTGGTTGGGTTTTAATTTTGAGGTTTGGGCCTATTTGGGTTAGATTTGGGTTTAGGTCGAAATTGGGCTTTTTGATTTTGGGTTGAATTTGTTGAGTGGGGTTGGGTCGAAATCTTGGAGCTTGCCGTCATGTTAGTGTTTTGTTTATGAGGATGTTAAGGAAAGGTTTAGAAAAGATTTGGGGTTAATTGGAGTTGAATTGGTTTAGTTTGGGCTAAGTTTGGGTCATGGGTCCAAATTTGGGCTTTAAGGCCCAAAGTGAAATTGGATCCAAATGTCAATCAAATTGGACTTGGATTTGGTCTAAATTGGTATTGGGAATGTTGAATTGAAGTTTAGAATTGAATTGGACCAAAATTGGGGTTAATTGGGTATGTTTGGTTTGACATTGGGTCCACTTTGGGTTAAAATGGGTCAATTTGGGGATTTTGACAAAAGTAGGGTAAATTGACAAAATTGGCCCATGGTGTAGTTGGACAAAATGAAATTGGGAATATTTGGGATTTTCTGGAATTTTTCTGGGAATTTTCTGAATTTTTGGATTTTTAGGCTAAGGGTATTTTGGGTATTTGGAGGGTATTGGGGGGGTTTTCTTGGAATTTTTGGTATTTTTGGGTATGGATGATCAATTTGAGTGATGTGGAGGTGTTTGGGATTGATTTTGGAAAATTTTAGGTAATTTGGAGATTTTGCAAAAATTTGGGTAATTCGAGGGTTTTGGAGTAGGTTTAGTAGGTGTAGGGTCGGTCAAGAATTGAAAATTTGGGAAATTGAAGATTGGGTGAATTTGGGTGGGGTGAAATCATTTTGGTTGAGCCATGAAGCCATTTCAAGCCCATATGAGTCATGAAAAGGACTCATTTGAGGCATTCAACATGTTGTTCCCCCAGCCTGCTTGAGGCTTAGAGGGTTAAGGACCATCCATGTGAATCACCTACATGAGTCAGGAGGTCGAGTTGGGTATGGGTGTGGTTTTAGGAAGTGTGTGGAAATGTAGTGTGTAAGTGAGTGTAAGTCGGCCCTTCATGAGACCGGGCGCGGCCGGTCCACAGGCGAGAATCCTAGGAACTCATCCTTTAAACTTCCATATTTGATTTCAACCCTCTAGGTGATTAGGGGTCTATAGTCAAGTTTGTGGAGTTTGCGGGAGTTTAGAAGTGGTTTGAATTTCTAAAGGCGGGGTCCCGATTCTAGTCCTCTAAGATAGTCGAAAGGAAAAGAAACTGGTACAGATCTGGCACTAAAGAAGAAAAGGAAGACCTCGTCGAAAATGAGGTCAACAACGAGCTTCCCGACAGTAGATCATCCATTTTGGACAAGGATTCAACGATACGAGATATGATTCGGCGATGTTACCCTCTTCGCAGCAATGGATAAAGTGCCGAGCGAGAAACCCGTGATTGAGTTCGGCACAAAGTCGCATCATGGATTCTCCCTTGCGAAAGGGTTCCCGGCGGAAAGAAGTATCCTTTGTTCGTAGGAGGACTATGATCTCTGCCACATTGAGTACGAAGTGATGCTGCCTCGGCTCCGCGAATGGAAGGAAAAGGAGTCCGGAGGTATGATGAGCTTGCTACCGTGGAAGGTACGGATTTTGGCTATGATACGAGTATTTTGAAATGCGGTCAATTCGAAGTTTACACCGAAGCTCGGACTCGAAGAAGAAATAGGAGTAGAAGGGTAGCTAGGATCGAGAAATCAGCGGCGAAGTCGCCTTTTACGGAAAAGATTTACGAGAAGAGGAAGTAATGCCGAATATTCACCCCTGTTAGAAGTGATTTCTGCCTCTCTGCTTTGCATCGAACGAAGAAGATGTCGAGGATAACTTGTGCATTACCTCGGCGGTATATTGCATAGTGAGCGTAAGAGGAAGAGGGCCCAGCCTGCCAGCCCTAAACTGTTGCAGCTGGCAACAGAAAAGTTAGCAAAGAAAGGTGCCCAGGTATGGAGAGATCTGAAGGAATGGGATGAGGTGCCGGTCGAGAATCCCACCTCGAAAAGTGAGTAGAGCATCACTTTACTGTTGACCTCATTTTTTGAAATTCTTCCCTTCTTTCTAACTTTTCGTCTTGGATACGCGCCAGGCTTTTCCCTTTGACTATCTTGGGGACTAGAATTGGGACCCGCCTTTAGAAATTGACAACCTAGCTTTCATATGAAACTCTGTGAAACTTGACTATAGACCCTGTCCCAACAGAGGGTTGAAATCGAATGTGGTTAAGAGATGAGTTCACATAGGATTCTTTGGCCTTAGGAGGCCCTTACCGATTGGCTGGTAAATTGAAGGGGGCTGACTTACACTACACTTACACACTACATTTCCACACACTACAAAACCACACCCATACCTAACTTAACATTCATGTGGTCACATGGATGGTCGCGCCTTCCTGGCCTGTGGTAGAGAGGTTAGGAACAACATAGTGAATGCCTCGAAATGAGAATTTCATGGCTCATATGGGCTTGAAATGACTTGTAATCACTCAAAATGATTTCACCCCAAATTCACCCGATCTTGTTCCCAATTTTCAATTTTGACCCAGGACCACTACACTACTAACCTAAAAAACCACTTGAATTACCCAATTTTTGCAAAATCTCCAAATTACCTAAAATTTTCCAAAATCAATCCCAAACACCTCCACATCACTCAAATTGATCATCCATACCCAAAAATACCAAAGATTCCAAAGAAAACCCCCCAATACCCTCCAAATACCCAAAATACCCTTCTTGGCCTAAAAATCCAAAAATTCAGAAAATTCTACCAGAAAATTCCAGAAAATCCCAAATATTCCCAATTTCATTTTGTCCAACTACACCATGGCCAATTTTGTCAATTTACCCTACTTTTGTCAAAACCCCCAATTGACCCATTTTAACCAAAGTGGACCCGATGTCAAACCAAACATACCCAATTGACCCCAATCTTGGTCCAATTCAATTCTAAACTTCAATTCAACATTCCCAATACCAATTTAGACTAAATCCAAGTCAATTTGATTGACATTTATGGATCCAATTTCACTTTGGGCCTTAAAGCCGAATTTGGACCCATGACCCAAACTTAGCCCAAACTAACCCAATTCAACTCAATTAACCCCAAATCTTTTCTAAACCTTCCTTAACATCCTCATAAACAAAACACTAGCATGATTTGCCCAAGATTTTGACCCAAACCCCACTCAATTAAACCCAATCAAAAAGCCCGATTTAGCCTAGGCAATCTAACCCAAATAGGCCCAAACCTCAAAATTAAAACCCAACCAAAGCCAAAACCTCTTTAAAACACTCCCATAAACATTTCTTAATATTTATTTTACATCAATTTCAACCTAGCCCAACATTGGCCCAAGTTAGCCCAGATTTGACCTACATTGACCCATTCACCAAAAATTCAAATCAACGAATTCAAGTCAGCCCCACCCCAAATTTGCTTCAAGTCTGCTTATGACACATCCATGAGCTATTGATAATTATTTGGCCAAACCTCTTTACAAAATTTCATCCCAAAAATCCATTTTAAAATTCGAAACCCATTTTCCTAATCCATCTTAAAAGCTTATCTAAAACCCTTTCAAAAAAGCCCAAAATTCTTCAAGGCCCATATGACATTTCCCTCATCATACTTTTAATTAAAATCGTCTAAGTCTAAATTCATCATCAAATAATTCCAAATCAAACTCATTAATCACCCCTAAATACCAAAATTTTCCTTAAATCCATTTCCATGAAATTGACTTTACTTTTCCCGAAGCCAAATGGAGCCATGGAGCCATGCATAAGCCATATGCAAGCCATGAGAGCCTCTTTACATGTCACCATGCCATTTTGGGCAAAAGGAGGAGGCTCTTTCCTTAACTCCTAAAGGTGGTTAACCACTTACATGATTCCACTAAACCATGCTTAAGCTCTAATTGTACTTGGATTGTGACTTGACCCCACTAATCAAGGTGATCCAAATCACTTTCTCCTCGGCCTAAACCGAGGCCTTGGGTGGTGCACCTAGCCCAAATGGGTGGGTTGACCCATTTAGGTCCAAATCTAGCCATGCCCCATTCCACTTTGGATCAAAGCCTTTACACATGTCCATGGCCGATTGATTGCACAAACCTCCAGCCACGACCCACCTGACCTTGAGGGTGACCCATGCACAGCCGGCCGGCCACCGGGCCGCCGGAAAACACCATGGCCGAGAGCTCGCATGTGAGCCAACATTGAAATTCTCACTTGCTGAGCTGCCCCATCCCTAGTGGTCACCATGGCTGATCTTCTCCTCACCAGAGCAGGTCGATCCCGAGCCCTAACTCTCCACAGGAGGCCCCAGGCCAGCTCTGATTCAAGCTCCACCCCTCTCGGCCATGAGGGGAGCCAAGCACAAACCTTGCCGAAACTGCGCAAAATTGTTCCAAACCCTTCACCATCCTTAGAGCGAGTTGATCCCCGGTGTCAATTTGCCACAATCCCCACCAACGAGCCCGATTTCTCAGCTGAAATTCCACCCAAAACCGGGACACTTTGCCACGGTGAGCCAATCCTCAAATTGGCCGGTCCTACACCTTCACTTGGACCAAGAGGAGAAGTTTCCCACGCGAAAGCCCCATCTCCGGGCCACCCCGGTTGCTCCGGCCTCCAAGCTTTGTGATCGGGCGTGGTCACTTTCATAGCTAGAGCAATTCACCGAGACCGGGAGACTTCATGCGGAGCTTCGCTGGGACCCGATCGAAGGTGCAACAACTCTCGGATTGAAGCCACACTTCTGCGAGCTAAGGTATGAGTTAACTATTCATCCCGAGCTTCCGGAGATTCTCCATTTCAAATGCCTTAGTTTCAATGCATGTTAGCCGTATAGATGTGTTCGTCTCTTGAAGACGAATCCATAGAGCATAAGAACATGAAAATCCATTGAGAATCGAGTGAGATCTTAGGGATTTAGTGTGGACGGCTCTCGGGTGAGAACACTTGGGGACGATGAACGGATGCGCGTCCATTCGATACACGCGCGCACGGACGGCCGAGGATTGCGTCGGACCGGGAGACGGTACGAGAACCGCGGGGCCCGGGCTGCCGACTCGGGTGGCGGCGTCGAATGGGAGCGCGACGCGTGTGCGTTCGGAGGCTGCCGAGGTTGACGCGGCGCCGCGTGGATAAATAGAAAATTAGGGTATTTTTCTATTTATTTAATTCCCTAAACTTCAAAAATTCATATCTACGTGTAGAAAAATCACAAAAATAAAATAAAAATACCCTCTTGCTCGGTGAACGAGAGGAGAATAATGTGGAAAAGAAATCATTTAATTTAATTAAGTATTTTATTTTTTATGATTTATTTACTCTCTGCATACATTTAATTCTCCATGCATGTATACAATTCACCATGGCATGAGACCATAGGGCTTTTGAAGCCTCCGAACTTGGGAACATTCACTGAATTTTCCAAGGTCGGAAGCCATCTCTGTGAAAAGTTATTTATTTTTCAAATGCATGTTGCTGTTTTGAGTATTTTAATTCCAAAAATTAGCATGTTGAGAAATAAATTCTAGAAATATTTGGTGATGTTCCTTATGACCAGAGAACTCTAGGAAAAATAGGACTTGAGTTAATTCACTCAGATTAACCCTAATTGGCTTAAACACCTAAAATAGGTCTTTAATTAATTAGAGTTAACCAGGCATCAAATTGACTTGAAATCAATTCTCCACTGACCTTTAGGATCAGAGGAATCCACCATAAAAATTTGAAGTCAATTGGACTTGGTTAGCCCCACTAATTGGGTTGATTAAGCCACTTAGCCATTTTAAACTTTAAAAATTCATAACTTTTAAAATATTTTTTAAAAATTCACCAAATTGGTTTTGGAGCCTCTCTGATATCAGGGGAATCTAAGAAAATTAAAATTTCAATTTTCTAAAAAAGTTGATTTTTAATAATATTTTAATATTTTTAATAATTAAAAAATAATAAAAATCACAAAAATAATAAAATTCACCAAAATGTCACATTTTGAATTTTAATCACTTAGGAACAAATCCCACATTTTTCCTAAGTCTATTTAGTGAGATATTAAATTTTAAAGCCCTAGGGTAATTTTAAAATTAAAAAAATGTATTTTCTAGCATTTTCACTAAAATAATGATTATAAATCATAGAAAAATCAGAAAATTGCAAAATTTGATTCTCTGGTTTCCTTGATATCAGAGAGATTTTTGAAAAATATAAAATCCATTTTTCAACATTTATCTTATTTTTAAATTAATTAACACTCCAAAACTCAAAATAATTATAATAAAAATAATATAATTCAAAAAATCACCAAAATTGGTCCAAGTGCTTCTCTGGTCATTAGGAATGTCCCCTAATTTTCTTAAGGACAGAAACTTTCCCTTGGTCATGTTATCAAATTTTCCTTGAAAATCTCTATTTTCCACCAAAAATAATTATATAAATAAATTAAATACAGAAAAATCACATTTTCTCCTCTCATGTCTTTATTGACATATGAGTAAAGTCACATAAAAATTTCAAGTTCATTTGAGTTCAATTTAGTGAGTTATGAAATTATTAAGCTTAAAGGGTAAAATGGTAATTAAAATCTTTAATCCTTAATTAAAACTTTAGGTTTAATAAAAAATCAACAAGTAAAATATTTGATCCTAATCTGATTTGGATGATTGAAATTTAAATAATTAAAGGGTAGAAACCCATTAAATAATTTTAAAATGATTAAACTTTAATTAAATAATAGATTAAATTTGGAAGAATAATAAAATTGGAATTATTAAAATAAGGGATCTTTATTAGGAAGAGATTTATTCTTTAATTTAAAAATCCCTAAATTAATTATATCAACTAATACTCAATTTTTAATTAAAATGATAACTCAAATTTAAAATATTAAAAGACTTAATTTCAATTAAAATTAAAAATAAAGTAAATTAAAGATAAATTAAATTAAGATTAAATTTAAAAATTAAATTAAATTAAATTAAATAATTAAATTAAATTAAATTAAACAATTAAATTAAATTAATTAAAATTAAATTAAATTAAATCAAACAATTAAATTAAATTAAATTAAAATTAAATTAAATTAAATTAAACAATTAAATTAAATTAAATTAAATAATTAAAATTAAATTAAATTAAATTAAATAATTAAATTAAAGTTAAATCAAATCAAATTAATTAAACACCAAGTCAAATTAAATTGAACTATGTTAAACTAAATTAAAACTCGATTAAATTAAGTTAAATTAAATATAACATCACCTAAGACATAAAAGAAATTAAATATAAAACAACTTGAACACTATTCCAAATTTAAACTCTTTAACTTAAACCAAATCATTTGAATACTAACTTACCCTTGAAAGCTTTAGTTATTATAGCTCCTAAATAAAACATTAAATGAAGTGTCACTTCACTCATAGGATATTCAAATGTCACTAGTTCATCTGAGCAGAATTAACAAGACTTGAAAACCTCGGACGATCGATTCATTTATATAATTAAATTCATTTGGACTTAAAACAATCCTGGAAATATTGAAAAGATGTTTAAGATTCTTCTTAAGCACTTCCTCGATATGATAGGATATTTATAAGAACAATTGGACTTAATTGTCCTTTGATGAAGAAAATCGTCCTCAAACAAAACACAAAGAACCTAGACGTCATAGGAGTTGACTAGCTATAGGATTAGGAATTTGGTAGAAAACCATAACCTTTCCCTAGCTTTACCTAGGAACTTGCTTAAATATTCTAATTGTGTTTTAAGTGCGGCTTGGGATGACGGGAAGACCCTCCGAGGTACGCTTTTATTTTATTGCAATTTACTTTCTTGCAATTTACTTTATTGCAAATGCATTTTACTTTTCTTGCATGATAAAACAACTTTTGCATGAAAACCCACACCTTTAGGATAGTCCACTAAAACTAAAACCAAAACTAAGTTAAAAGTCATTGCAAGATAAAATTCACCGCCACAACATTTCAAAAGATAAAACAACTCAAAATTTAATCACAAACAGAACACAAAACTACAATTACAACTAAATTAAAACGTCCTGTTGGATGATCGGGAATACCTCGGATGATGTAACCTACGTGTTGCTAACGGGATTTCCCACGGTCTAAATGAAAGTGTGGAACTCATTCGGTTGAGTTTAGCAAATTCATACGGACTAAAGTGAATCCGATAAAAATAATGATGCGGAAGGATGGAGCCGTGGGATCTTAACAGGTGTCGTTATAATCAACTTTAAGATTTGTTTTAAATAAAACATAAAAAAAACACTTGGAAAATTAAGATTTTCTCTAAACCAAAACACTTTTCTCATCTCCTGATTTATGATTTCTAAAACTAAACCTCTGCAATAACAAGGAGCTCGGAGCATGGTGGGCAGCACGGCCATCGTCATCGACAAAACTCGAGTCTACTTGACAAAACTTTCCTAGAATTAAAACAACGAAAGCCATAGGACTTCGAGGTAGCTTGCACTAGTGCAACATAAATCCTCAACTCTTCGTTAGGCATTTGCATTGCAAATTAAGCCCTAACCGGTCTTAGGATTCCGAGGTAGTCGTCCGATACGACAATAAACCCTCACATTTTCTAAGTTATTTGTTTGATTTTATCATACAAATATAAGCCCTAATTAATTAAAATTGGCAAGATTGAAATACTCAAATAAACATTAGGACTTTCCTAAATTCAAGCGAAACGATAGGATAGTCGGGAAATTATCGAAGTTCACTTCGAATCGGTGATTTCTCCTACCTTTCTTCCTTTGGATTCACAAAACAAAATGTTCCAAATTTGATCCATTCCCTATTGAAATTCCAAAATTCAATCTTTGAAAACCTTAAACTTTGAAATTCTTGAGAGCGAGAATCATTGATTATTATCGAGAGTTTTCTTAGGTGATTCCCGTCACTTAAGATGTAATTAACTATAGGGGCTTGCCCTTATAGGGAATTTTAAAGAACCCGAGTAATATAAACCACTGTTTAATGTTTTCATATTAAGCGGGGAAACTTGTCGGCTTATAAAATTGGTTCACGGACCAAACGGATGTCACTAATCTTCTAGTTTATTTAATCAAGCTCCACCATCGAGCGGTGTGTCTATCCTTAGGGATAGGTACACGGTTTGTGGTGCGGTGCTCGTTTATATAAACTATTTGGGATGTGAGATCGGTTTAATCTCATATCTTAAAACCTTCAAATTTAAAATTATTTTCAAAATCAAATACTACTTTTCAAATTATTTATTTTAATTAAATTAAAAATTCGCCGACAGATTTACATTGGCGACCCCTCTTCAAAATAAAACACGACCTAAAAAAAAAAAAAAAAATAAGCCGCACGGGATTTACGGCGACTCACTTGGGGAATATTCCTCTCTCCATTATAATCAAATAATTACGCTTTCAAAAATCGGTAGTGTATCCATGTCCACTAATGGATCAAACTACCCCTCTTTCCGTTGGAATACTATGTTCATTTCTATCTTGAACAAGTATAGCCGACATTCTCTCGGATTTAGGAGCCATTTGTTTAGACACCCCTAAACGAGAGAGGTTCGAGATCCTTTACCTCATTTACGAGGTGGGGTGGACCCCAATAGGTGTTAGTTTAGGAGTGATCCTTCGAGTCGGGAAGTCTTGCTTAAGACTTTCTTTTCCTTTACGAATCGGTTTCCTTACCTTCTCTACACCTTTGAACGTTCCGTTCTAAATAAACAAACCCTCTAATAAATGATTCTTTTAACAAATGATTCTTTTTATAAATACATGAACAAAGAATGAGTTCGGACTCTTTTTAGTTCCTTTCTTTTCGTCCTGAAGAAAAGAAGCATAACTTAGGACCGACAACCAGAATCTACCTTGCGAAATGGAAGCCCCGAAGCGATTTTCTCCTTCACCAACGGATGTGGACTTCGGCCATCCATAAGGATGAAGCGCCCGACAATGGGGTCATCCGATTTGGACGGGGGTTTGAAAACACGAACGTCAAAGTCACCGACGTCTCCCTCTTTGCAGCGACAAACAAGGTATACGAAGGCGAGGAACCACTGCGCGAGTTCGACCTTAGGTCGACCCAAGAGTTTCCTCCCTGCAAAGGGTCCCGACTAGGAGGAATGCTGCTTGTCCGCGGGAGGAACTGTTCTCACTACCCCCACTGGTCTAGTTGTTTCTGCACCTACCCCGACTTCGCCAAATCAAAGGGAAAGAAATCCGGAACTATGGTAAACACTGTTACCGTGGAGGGTACGGATCTTCTGTAAGACCTTCTGTCTTCGAAATCGGGTCTAGTTCGAAGATTCCGTCGCTGACAAAGACCCAAAGAAGAAATAGAAATAGAAGGATCGCCAGGGAAGCCAGAGCTGCCGAGATTGCTTTCCTGGAGGAAATTCCAGAACTGCCAGAATATACACCGCTGCCAGAATATACACCACTGCCTGACTACATACCACTTTTGGGAGGAAGCAGGTTCCATCCCCTCTCCGCCGCAGAGGATGAGGAGAATGTTCGCAAGATTGCTGCCACATTACCACAGCCCGCATACTACAACGATAGCCGCAAAAAGAATCGAGGACTACGCCGTTTGCTCGATTGCAAACTTTGGTAGAAAAGCTAGCGAAGAAGGAAAACTGTCCCGTGTCGGAAATTCTACGAAGGATAGGGCGGGTGCCAGTCAAATCCCGTCTTGGGCCCCGAGTAGAACCCGCCGTCATGATAGAAAAGCCAAGCAAGAGAATGAAGGCTAGCCGCTTGTCGTAGTATCGGGGTTACGGATTAGGGAGGATACCACCTTCCGGCATTTGGCCGATAGACCATGCTGGTCATAGACCTTCTGTGCTAGAAGGATGGTGTGGCGTCCCACTACGGGGCGATTGAGGCCGAAACGAGCGGCCGAGAAAGAAAGTCTCGCCGGGGAGGCTGGAATGCGAAGAAAGTGCTTCTTGCGATGAAGGGGACTCGTGAAAAAAGGACCCGGCAACCATCGCATGACAACCACGAAGATACACGAAGCTCCGCTAGAAGATGCCATGGAAAAGTTGAGAACGGACATCCAGACGGTTGGCAAAAGAAAGAGAAGAAAAGTTCGGAGATGAGATCGACTCATCGGAATTCATGGACAACGAATATGCGAGAAATCAACATGGTTGAGACACGAGCTTCATCATCTTCTCGAGGTGCTCCTACGGCCGCGAAGAGAGGAGCCGGAGCCGATGAAGAGACGGCTTCGGGAAAAGGACGACACGATCGCTCGAATGGCGAAGAGGATGGAAGAGATGGCCATAGCTCTAGCCACTCTCCAAAGTCAAGTACAACCACATAGAGAGACACCCCCGAAGTCATTCACATCGTAGACGGAGGAAAGGAAATTACATCCGTCAATGGGGATGACCGGTGAAAAAGGATACGACACGAAGCATGATCCACGAAAAGGATATCAAGAACTTGGTAGAACGGCGAGTGCGAGAAGCCTAGCACAATCGAAGAACGGGACATCTATTCGGACGGGTAGACCTTATCCGGAAGAATTCGACGCTGTCCAATACCCGAAGGGCTTCGTACCACCTCTGTTTAAGACCTTCGACGGAACCGGGAACCCCCGACAGCATGTTGCACACTTTCGTGCCAGTTGTTGCAATGCCGGCGGGAGCGATGCGCTACTCTTCCGACGGTTTGTTAGCGATGCGTCGGGGATCGCCTTCGGCGGTATGCGGGAGTACCCAACGGATGCAGCAAAGACATTCTCGAGCTAGAGAGCCTCTTCATTAAGCGATTTGCGGAGCTCGGCACCACATCACTATAGGTGATTTAGTGGTAGAGAAACAAAGGCCGAATGAAACTCTAGTGGATTACATACTTCGATGGAGAAATTTAAGTATGAAGTGTGAACCACAGCTGCAAGAACAACATGCGATCGGCATCTTGCTTAAAAGCATTCACGGCCCGATAGCACTTCTCCTCGAGGGATTCACTTATTAAGACTTTTGAGAAGTTGTTAAGCAAGGCCGGAAGCTTGCAAGAAGAGGCGAAGCAATTAAGTTTTGCCGACAAGACGGACAAGCGGAAGCCGGTGAAGACTTTCGAAAAGAAATGCAGGGTCGTTGCGGCGGTTGACAAAGGCAAACAACCGATGCAAATACCACCGAGAACGGCCGCAAGCAACCACAACAAAATTACCGGCAACCCCGGTCCAGCTATCGGTCGTCTCCGCGGTATGAACAACCGTCTCGTCCGCAACGTACATTGAGGGAGCTTCGAGCGAGAGAATATCCGTTCAAAAATGAAGCGATACCAAAGATGTTCCGTAGCTTAATGAAAACTCCGGATTTCCAGTTTGCCGAGCCCAAAGACCGGAGGAAGTCAACAAGAAAGGTGATCCCGACTTTTGCCCCTACCATCGGATGCTTGGGCACAAGATAGAAGACTGCATTACCTTCGAAAAGTTGGCTCGACGACAACCTTCGGAAAGGAAATATAACAATCCCGAAGGAGTACATGAAGGAACCCCGGAAAGGAGGTTCCGTCAATGTTATCTCAGCCGATCCCGTCATTCCGATAGATCCCTATGCAGCGACGATGGATGGACTACCGCACTGGACGAGATCTTCGAAGAAGATTTTAGACAACATCCGAACCGCTTCGGTGCGAGCTTCAATTCGAGTTCGAGACCTGTTAAGCCGGTACTATCACTTGCGATAGAAGAACCACCTCGACAGGAGACAATCGAAGAGAAGAAGAAAATCGACGAAGAAGAGGGGACCGAGATTCCTAAGGCTAGACTAGGGGCTGCTTATCCTAGGATAGTTGTTTCCGATTCGGGGGAGAAATCCCTCGAACCTCTGATTTTGTATGATTATCTGCTCACTTCGGTGGGATCATATAATGATAAGGGTGATGGCGTTGGCTACGTTTTGGTTGTTTCTAACGATTACGTAACTAGCGACAATCCGGGCGTCGATTTCGATACCAACAACAATTCTCGAATCATACATGATCTCGACGATCAAAATGACGAAGAAGGCATCCATCGAGGAGGCTACGAGAGTTCAACGAAGCAACGGATCTATGCGCGAGTTTCGAGGAGCTCCGGTTACGATAGAGTTAGAGCCTTCGATTTGGAAGATAATCCGGAAGAGCCGGTCATTCCGATTCGGGAGGAGACACCGGCAAACTCAATACTAGATTCGAAGAAATTATAGAAGTCAACCTAAGAAGTGGAAAAGTTCTACCTCCGAGAATGGGTCCAAAAGACAAAGGAAAGCGGGTGGTTGTTCAAGAAGAACCAACCCCGGCGGAAGACATACCCATTCGAGAAGAAGCGGGACGCGGGGAGAACAAAGTGGACTACAACGTGCTAGCCCATCTTAGGAAACTACCGGCCAAGGCCGAGCATCTACGATGCTCTCATCTTATCGAAAGGAGATGAGAGAAGCTTTGATCGAGGCCTTACTTGATCCGGAAATTTGCTTAGCTCGAATGGCCGGAGATTCCTTAGATGAGGTTTGCTCGTTAAAGGAACGAGCGAGGTGTCACCTTCACGGACAATGACCTACTACTTGGGACGGCGGATCACGACCGGCCGTTGTACATTTCGATTACAATTGGGAAGTTTACGCTCTCCGGAGTATTGGTGGATCCGGGAGCATCAATCAATATAATGAGTCTTCGAACACTAGCATACTTGGAAATTGATGCTCGTGAGCTCGAGGCCGACAAAATGTTATTAAGAGGATTCGACCGGAAAGGAGAAAGAGCCCTCGGGTCGATAACGCTAACGATGAAGACCGGTGATTTAGCAAAGACAATCGCAAAATTTCATATAATCGATTCGAAACATCGTTCAACGCTCTCTTGGGCCGACCATGGATACATGAAAACGAGGATGGTACCATCATCTACTGCATCGGTGCATCAAATATTACGATGGAGGGGAACGAGTGCATCGAAAGGTGACTTACAACCATTCTCCGTACATGAGATTGGAGTCCATGAAGATGCGACTTATTATGCACCGCCAAAGAAAACAATCTTCTCCAGAGATACCATAACAAATGAAGCAAGAAAGTTCGGGACAACGAAGAACACGAAGTTCTAGTCCAACGATCACTCACCACTCCCTTCCGGCGAGATGGTGAAGGTTTCTCCACAACTCGCATCCGAGGTCGAGGCGGGGACGAGGCCGTGGTAGAGACACTAGGACGATTGGACGGAAGAAACCAACCATCAATGTTGATTGGGATGATAGTTACGAAGAAGAAAAAGAAATCAAGCAAGAAACGACAACAATAAGTCGAAAGAAGCCGCAATACAAGATCTCCCTCGAAGATGAAAAGAACGAAGAATACAAATCAATGTACGAGAAGATTAACCACTACGTACATACTATGACCCTAACTCCGATCCATTCTAATAAGATCGAGGGTATGGAGGTCAAAGAGGTACGTAGTGACGGTGCAAAGCCGATCAAATTCTACCGTGGTGCTTCTTCCTCCAAAGCTGAAAATAATGTACAATTCGAAGATGTCACTTCATCGGAATTAATGGAATTACCTTTTGAGTGGTACTCTCCCTGTGTTCAAAATTTAATTCAACGTGGTTTCTTACCTCGACAATGGACAAAAGGCCGATCACAACATTTTGAAAAGTTATGGAATAACTCCGGCCGTCCTCCCGATTCAAAGTATGGACTCGGATTCGGCACGGTAGGGTCGGTTGACGATGCTTGAATTTTGCTTGGTTGTCACTTGCAAGTCCAATGAAAGCTGCATGGAAACTACGGACGAACTCGAAGATTTACAAATTGGAGACGCTCCACGAGAATTCGAAGAAGAAATTAAATCCACGATAGATGAATTAATGGAAGTTAACTTAGGTACTAGCGAAGAGCCTAGACCTACCTTTGTTAGCTCCTTACTCAACAAAGAAGACTCCGAAGAAATAATCAAATTGTTAATGGAATTTAAGGACTTGTTTTGCTTGGAACTACGATGAAATGCCGGGATTAGCTCCGGAGGTTGCGGTCCATAAGCTAGGAGTAGATCCTACTTCGTCCCGGTCAGACAAGGTCCCAGAAGAATGCGTCTAGAAATCGAACAACAAGTCATAGCCGAAGTTAAAAAGCTAATAGACGCTAAATTTGTCCGTGAAGAACAATACCCGACTTGGCTAGCCAACGTGGTGCCAGTCAAAAAGAAGAATGGTCAAATCAGAATTTGTGTGGACTTCAGAGATTTAAACGAGGCATGTCCAAAAGATGAATTCCCTCTACCAATTCCAGAGCGATGATCGATATTGCTTCGACACATGAAATATTCTCATTCATGGATGGATCTTCGGGATACAACCGGATAAAAATGGCTCCGGAAGATGAAAAGCTTACGGCATTCGAACGCCGATCGGAGTATTTTGCTACACGGTGATGCCATTTGGACCGAAGAACGCGGGAGCAACCTACCAAAGAGCAATGACAAGAATTTTTGATGATCTCATCCACAATCAAGTCGAGTGCTACGTGGACGATGTCGTCATCAAAAGCAAAGTAAAGGAAAACCACTCGTATGATTTGAGAATTGTTTTCGAACGATTAAGACAATTTAACCTTAAGATGAATCCCTTAAAATGCGCCTTCGGCGTCACCTCCGGAAATTCTTAGGATTCGTTGTCCGACATCGTGGAATTGAAATCGACCCGGAGAAGATTAAAGCCATCTTAGAAATGCCGCCTCCCAAAACCTTAAAACAACTACGATCTTTTCGAGGAAGGCGGCATATCTTCGACGCTTTATCTCGAGCTCGTCGGGTAGGTGTCGGCCTTTCTCGGCACTAATTAAAAAGGACGCCAAATTTATTTGGGAAGAGAAATGCCGAGAAGGCCTTCGAAGACATTAAACAATATTTAATGACACCTCTGTCTTAGCGACCCCGAGTCTCGGAGTAGACCGCGATGCTTTACACCGCGGCTCTAGACGACTCCTCGGAGCCTGTTAGCCCGAGTCGATGATGAGGGTAAAGAAAATGCTCTTTACTACTTAAGCCGTCGTTTACTTCCGACGGAGGTAAGGTATCCCGCAATTGAAAAGCATTGTTTGGCCACGATCTTCGCCGCTCAAAAGCTCGGGCATTACATGCTTTCTCATAAGGTCAACTTTGATCTCGAAGTTTAATCCATTGCAATACTTGATGACTCGTCCAACACTTTCCGGCGGACTTGCCGGATGGTCGATGATATTATTGCAATTCGATATAACTTTCGTGCCTCTGCGTGCCGTAAAGGGACAAGTCTTAGCGGACTTCCTCGCGGCACACCCTTTACCGGCCGAATCTCCTCTCGATGATGATCGCGAGATGAACAAATAATGAGCCTAGAAGACCACGATGATCGACGTTGGGAATTGTATTTCGACGGAGCATCTTCGGCACACAAAGACGAAGAATCGCAAGTGATAGTGCCGGTAAGGCGGGAATCGGGCTAATCTTTATAACACCGGAGCGGGGGATGTTAAGATACTCCTACCACTTGACGGAACCGTGTACAAACAACGAAGCGAGAATACGAAGCCCTCATAACGGGATTGGAATTAACCATTCGAATGGGGGTAACGGACATCAACATCTACGGGGATTCACGGTTAATCATTCAACGGATCGTCGGGACAATACGGAATTTTTAAACCAAGACTCGAACGAGTACTTCCGAGTATGCCATACGAGTTTGTTGGAACAGATTCCAAATGTGACAATCTACAAAATTCCTAGAAAAGAGAATGCTTTAGCGGATGCTTTAGCCCGTCTCGCAAAAGAATTTGCTCGTTTGCAAGATGAATCGGTGGAAGTGTCGGTTCACGGACGTCGAGTCCTATCACGGCTCGACATAGACACGGTACACAAATCGGCAAAAGAAAAAGAATCGGTTGCGGTAGTGACGAGAAAACACGAGAAGATTGGCGACGGCCATTGATAGATTACACCGCAAACGGAAAGCTACCGGACGATAGGTCGCGGCCCATCGGATCGAAAAGAACTCGTCTTACGCATTAATAAACAACACATTATACGGAAGGTCTTTTGATCAAATGTGGCTAAGGTGCCTAAGCGGGTACGAGGCCCGTGAAATTGTTAAAGAGGTGCATTCGGGACTCCGTGGCGCTCACCGGTCGGGTCCAAAGATGAAGATGAAAATTAAAAGACTAGGGTACTACGGCCCTCGATGATGACCGGCTGCATGAAAATCGCCAGAAGGCTGTCACCGATGCCAAGTGCACGGAGTGGTTCTACATCGACCTCCAAATGTGCTACACCGACAATTGCGTCGTGGCCATTTGAATGTTGGGGCACGGATATAGTGGGTCCGATAGAACCACCATCTTCAAAAGGACATCGTTTCATTCTTGCGGCTACGGATTACTTTTCCAAGTGGGCGAAGCCGGTTCCACTTAGAGAAGTGAAAGCACACCACGTGCTACGGTTTTCGAGAACCAAGTTGTCTACCGTTTCGGAGTGCCGCGCGGGATCATCTCGGATAATGGGTCGGCATTCGAAGCACACAAATCAACAATTTTGTCGGGAGACACGGAATCGGTGGCGATACTCAACAATTTACTACCCAAGAGCAAACGGCCTCGGCGAGGCTTTTAATAAAACTCTCGTTCAAATCTTAAAGAAAACCCTGGACGATAATAAGAGAAATTGGCACGAGAAATTGTTAGAAGCCTTATGGGCCTACCGGACAACCTTCGAACTCCTACTCGAAGCTACACCTTACGCTGCGGTGTATGGGTCCGAGCGAGTGTTACCTTTAGAGGTTCGGCTTCCTTCACTCGGAATTGCGATTGCAAACAAGATCACGACGAAGAAAACGCCGGACTACGACTCGAAGAATTAGAAAGCTTGGAAGGGAAAAGACTTGCGGCGCAACGAATTTAGAACTATACCAAGCTAAGATGGTTCAAGCCCATGACAAGGCGGGTCCGCCCAAGAACCTTGAAAGTTGGTGATTTAGTTCTCGTTCTCGAGAGACTATTCTTGCACACCGCAAGATAGGAGGAAAATTTGAACCCACTTGGGAAGGACCGTTTGTGGTTGAAGCGGTATACTCGGGAGGTTCCTACCGGCTAGTGAATTGCCGGGGAGAACGACATATGCTTCCAGATCAACGGACGATACTTGAAAAAATATTACGCTACTGATGTTTCGAAGGAATGAATTCTTCATCCCTAAGAAACACGGGTGAAAGTAATTACTTATGATTGGGTCCGAACCCAAAAAATAATAAAATGTGCTAAAATAAATAAAATCATGATAATTAAGTTTTCCTTGTTTCCTTCTCCAAATCAAAATCTCTTTCCTCGATCTTATCCTACTTCATTCTGTTAAATTTCAAAATATAAGAATAATAAAAAATGTATCTTTAATAAACATTTTCTTAATGTTCTTGTTCTTAGTACGACCCACGATCCTTTTCCTTGTCTTTTCGCGGGGAAATGTCGAACGGGCGGTTGGTCTTGAACTTTAAGAATGGCGTAAGCCTTGCACTCGATGAAAAGAGGGTGAAAGATGGAGCGATAATCGAGATTGACTCGGATTTCGCACCGGCGGGCCTACGATACGAGGAAAGTGAGCGGGTCCCGATTAGCGAGAAGAACTACCGGGCGAGACGGTGATGAAAGTGGGTGGCCCAAGCCACCAATCCAACAACAAGAAAAGAAAAGCAAACACCGAAGAAGACAAGAAAATGAAGTCCGTAGTCGCTACGGCGGAGGGCGAGGCTTGTCGGCGCCGCGCCGCGAGAGATTCGAGAAGTTCGGAGGGCTACTCTCACGGCCACGCAACGAAGAAATAAGAATCGCCGCATCCGTAAAATGTTAACAAAACTAGGCTGCGGACCGAGCGCGACGAGGCAGTGCTAATGCCGGCACTCACATTTCGAGGACACGGTTCACCGGGAACATCGAAAAAGGAGGCCGGCTCCTAGAATAACGAAAGAACCGGGGAAATCTCCGAGAAGATCGGAAGAAAGAAGGCTACCACGCCATCGGATAGAACCACCAGCGGTGCATGACCTTGTTGCGAAGCAACCCCGGGGGATGTCCGAGCGGAGCATCATCCACGAGGAGCCGAGGTATGCGGGGAACGTGAAGGGATTGAACCATATATCCCACAATATGTCACAAGGCCTCGCCATCTGCGGATCATTCGGAATACGAGCTGGAGAGGATGCGAGAATGTTGAAAAGAAAACTTTCGAATACTTCGAGAGAATTAAAGGAAGAAGAATCAACATACTAGAAGGCCTCGAGCTACACACAGACGTATTCTCGGAGTATGAACAACGGCAAATCGTGGACTGTATCCGGGATGCGAAAAGAATGGGCCGAGCGAGGCCGCACGAGGGAAAACACATACTCGGAACCCCGGAGATGGATGCCGGGGAAAGGAAGAATCACAATACAATGCGGATGCTTTGCTACGACTTCTTTGAAGACGGGAAGGGAAACCCACCGGGGATACTTCGTCATGGGCGAGTAGATCCGATGCCATTAGTTATCAAGAGAATGGTGAAAAGATTGATAACATGGAGGGTACGCGCGACGGTTGCATACCCAATAGGCTGCATTATCAACATCTACAAACGGGGTGATCGCATACCCCCACATATTGATCACCACGACTTCGTCGGACCTTTACCGCACGGTCTCTTTCTTGAATGAGTGCAACATCATGTTCGGATCGACCTCCGGATAGCGAGGCCGGGCGAGTTCCGAGGGCCGGTAAAGATACCTTTACCGGTGGGTTCCGTCATGATGCTGCGAGGTAACGGAGCGAGATATCGCAAAGCATTGCATACCGGGGTGCCGGTGGAGCGAATCTCGGTTACTTTCGGGAGGATGGACGACGACAAAATACCTTACCATTTCCAACCGGATCCAGAGCTAGAGAACCTCCGGCCTTACGAGTCGCGAGTTACATGGGAAATATCACACCTCCGACGTACATCCAGCCGGCATCCTTGCCAAGGATGGCTTGGAAGGTGATGTTATAGACCATGTACCTCACTATTCAGACATGGATTTTTGACGGATGATTCTTTTGATGGATCAACAAAGATCATACACGGTCCGTTTTGAGTTTACATGGATTGTATGAAATATATTCCGAGATCGAGTTGTACGACGTATTTTCAACATGATTGGAATGAAAGTGACCATGTCACGTTTTTGGCCTTCACCTCTTTTGTGCAAATTGATTAGGAAACGCCATTAAAGTTAAATGAACTTCGAACAAAGAACGAAAAAGAAAAAAAAGAGAATAAAAGAAAACTCTCTAAAAAAAAAAAATCTGAAAAATGACGAACACCAAGTTCACATGAACATTAAATAAACAACAAAATAAAATTTGAACCATTAAAAGATAAACGAAATCAACACAAATCTCAAATTCAATCTTTCCAAATTCCGAATCAAATTTCAATCTTTTCAAATCACAAATCAAATTCTCAATCAAATTCCAAATCCAATCTCGATCAAGTTTCAAACTTGATCTTTCAAATTTCAAATCAAATCTTAAATCAAATTTCAATCGAGTTCAAACTCATCCTTCCAAATCTCAAATTCAATCTTTCCAGATTTCAAGTCTCAATCAAATCAAATTCAAAGCTTTTGAGTCGAGGATTTTACATCCAAGACTGCACTGCTTTAGGATTCTCTTCCTATTGCACTGAAATACATCAAAATTCAAACCTTTTGAGTCGAGGATTTTACATCCAAGACCTGCTTTGCTTTAGGATTCTCTTCCTATGCAGACCTTGAAATACATCAAAATTCAAACTTTTTGGGTCGAGGATTTTACATCCAAGCTCGCACTGCTTTAGGATTCTCTTCCTATTGCCTTGAAATACATCAAAATTCAAACTTTTGAGTCGAGGATTTTACATCCAAGTACCTTTGCTTTAGGATTCTCTTCTGTGCACTTGAAATACATCAAAATTCAAACTTTTGAGTCGAGGATTTTACATCCAAGACTGCCTCTTGCTAGGATTCTCTTCCTATTGCCTTTGAAATACATCAAAATTCAAACTTTTGGGTCGAGGATTTTACATCCAAGACTTGCCTTGCTTTAGGATTCTTTCCTATTGCCTTTGAAATACATCAAATTCAAACCTTTTGGGTCGAGGATTTTACATCCAAGGCTGCATTGCTTTAGGATCATTTCCTTATCGCAATGAAATACATCAAAATCAAACTCTTGAGGTTAAGGATTTTACATCCAACACCACTTTGCTACGAGATATCTTCTCATTGCAACGATTCAATCTAATCAATTCAATTTTCTTTCGAGGTTGAAGATGTTACATCTAAAACCTCAGAATTCCAATTTTCATTTCAAATCAAATCTCTCAAATTAATTTTAACAAAACTTCAATCTAAATTGAAACTCCAAACTAAAATTTAAACTCACACATCAAAACATAAATTGAAGCAAAATAAAATCTAAATCGAAATTCCCTCAGATCTTGTGATTTGGGATTTACCTCCTTTTCCTTTCCCAGCGAGAGTTCGAGAATCTCCGGTTCCGGAGATATACTTGACACTCCCCGGCGAAACTCTTCTACTTCGTCCTAAGTTCGTCACTTGGACATCCGTGTTGGTTTCGTTGATCGCTTCGGTCAACACCAATACGCGCGGTGTGCTCCGTCAGCTCACCACACCTATTGGGGGTCCATTTGTTGACCTCATTTTTGATGAGGTCTTCCTTTTCTTCTTTTTAGTGCTTAGGATCTAGCCTTAGGCCTTTCCTTTGACTATCTTAGAGGACTAGAATTGGGACCCGCCTTTTAGAAATTCAAACCACTTCTAAACTCCCTGCAAACTCCACAAACTTGACTATAGACCCCTAATCACCTAGAGGGTTGAAATCGAATATGGAAGTTTAAAGGATGAGTTCTATAGGACTCTTTGGCCTTAGGAGCGCCTACAGGTGGCATCGGTGCAGTGAAGGGGCGACATACACTACACTTACACACTACATTTCCACACACTTCCTAAAACCACACCCATACCCAACTTGACCTCACGACTCATGTAGGTGATTCACATGGATGGTCCTTAACCCCTAAGCCCTTGGGCGAGAGGGTTAGGAACAACATAGTGAATGCCTCAAATGAGTCCTTTCATGGCTCATATGGGCTTGAAATGGCTTCATGGCTCAACCAAAATGATTTCACCCCACCCAAATTCACCCAATCTTCAATTTCCCAAATTTTCAATTTTTGACCCCAGGGACCCTACACCTACTAAACCTACCCAAAACCGCTTGAATTACCCGAATTTTTGCAAAATCTCCAAATTACCTAAAATTTTCCAAAATCAATCCCAAACACCTCCACATCACTCAAATTGATCATCCATACCCAAAAATACCAAAAATTCCAAGAAAACCCCCCAATACCCTCCAAATACCCAAAATACCCTTCTTGGCCGAAAAATCCAAAAATTCAGAAAATTCCCAGAAAATTCCAGAAAATCCCAAATATTCCCAATTTCATTTTGTCCAACTACACCATGGGCCAATTTTGTCAATTTACCCTACTTTTGTCAAAACCCCCAAATTGACCCATTTTAACCCAAAGTGGACCCAATGTCAAACCAAACATACCCAATTGACCCCAATCTTGGTCCAATTCAATTCTAAACTTCAATTCAACATTCCCAATACCAATTTAGACCAAATCCAAGTCCAATTTGATTGACATTTGGATCCAATTTCACTTTGGGCCTTAAAGCCCAAATTTGGACCCATGACCCAAACTTAGCCCAAACTAACCCAATTCAACTCCAATTAACCCCAAATCTTTTCTAAACCTTCCTTAACATCCTCATAAACAAAACACTAACATGATTTGCCCAAGATTTTGACCCAAACCCCACTCAAATTCAACCCGAAATCAAAAAGCCCAATTTTGACCTAAACCCAAATCTAACCCAAATAGGCCCAAACCTCAAAATTAAAACCCAACCAAAGCCAAAACCTCTTTGAAACACTCCCATAAACATTTCTTAATATTTATTTTACATCAATTTCAACCCTAGCCCAACATTGGCCCAAGTTAGCCCAATTTGACCTACATTGGCCCATTCACAAAAGAATTCGAATCCAACCCAATTCAAGTCCAAACTACCCCAAATTTGCTTCAAGTCACTCATGACACATCCATGAGCTAAACCCGATAATTATTTGGCCCAACCTCTTTACAAAATTTCATCCCAAAATCCATTTTAAAATTCGAGAGCCCACTTTCCTAATCCATCTTAAAAGCCCATCTAAAACCCTTTCAAAAAAGCCCAAAATTCTTCCAAGGCCCATATGACATTTCCCCTCATCATACTTTCAATTAAAATCATCCCTAAGTCCTAAATTCATCATCAAATAATTCCAAATCAAGCCTCATGCCAAATCACCCCTAAATACCAAAATTTTCCTTAAATCCATTTCCATGAAATTGACTTTACTTTTCCCAAGCCAAATGGAGCCATGGAGCCATGCATAAGCCATATGCAAGCCATGAGAGCCTCTTTACATGTCACCATGCCATTTTGGGCAAAAGGAGGAGGCTCTTTCCTTAACTCCTAAAGGTGGTTAACCACTTACATGATTCCACTAAACCATGCTTAAGCTTAATTGTACTTGGATTGTGACTTGACCCCACTAATCAAGCTGATCCAAATCACTTTCTCCTCGGCCTAAACCGAGGCCTTGGGTGGTGCACCTAGCCCAAATGGGTGGGTTGACCCATTTAGGTCCAAATCTAGCCATGCCCCATTCCACTTTGGATCAAAGCCTTTACACATGTCCATGGCCGATTGATTGCACAAACCTCCAGCCACGACCCACCGACCTTGAGGGTGACCCATGCACGGCCGGCCGGCCACCGGGCCGCCGGAAAACACCATGGCCGAAAGCTCGCATGTGAGCCAACATTGAAATTCTCACTTGCTGAGCTGCCCCATCCCTAGTGGTCACCATGGCTGATCTTCTCCTCACGGAAGCAGGTCGATCCCAAGCCACTAACTCTCCACAGGAGGCCCCAGCCAGCTCTATTTAAACTCCACCCCTCTCGGCCATGAGGGGAGCCAAGCACAAACCTTGCCGAAACTCCGCCAAAATTGTTCCAAACCCTTCACCATCCTTAGAGCGGTTGATCCCGAGTGTCGATTTGCCCTAATCCCCACCAACGAGCCCGATTTCTCAGCTGAAATTCCACCCAAAACCGGGACACTTTGCCACGGTGAGCCAATCCTCAAATTGGCGGTCCTACACCTTCACTTGGACCAAGAGGAGAAGTTTCCCCTTGAAAGCCCCATCTCCGGAGCCACCCGGTTGCTCCGGCCTCCAAGCTTTGTGATCGGGCGTGGTCACTTTCATAGCTAGGCGATTCACCGAGACCGAGGAGACTTCATGCGGAGCTTCTCTGGGACCCGATCGAAGGTGCAACGGCTCTCGGATTGAAGCCACACTTCTACGAGCTAAGGTATGAGTTAACTATTCATCCCGAGCTTCGGAGATTCTCCATTTCAAATGCCTTAGTTTCAATGCATGTTAGCCGTATAGATGTGTTCGTCTCTTCGAGACGAATCCATAGAAGCATAAGAACATGAAAATCCATTGAGAATCGAGTGAGATCTTAGGGATTTAGTGTGGACGGCTCTCGGGTGAGAACACTTGGGGACGATGAACGGATGCCGTCCATTCGATACACGCGCGCACGGACGGCCGAGATTGCGTCGGACCGGCGAGACGGTACGAGAACCGCGGGGCCGGGCTGGCGACTCGGGTGGCGGCGTCGAATGGGAGCGCGACGCGTGTGCGTTCGGAGGCTGCCGAGGGTTGACGCGGCGCCGCGTGGATAAATAGAAAATTAGGGTATTTTTCTATTTATTTAATTCCCTAAACTTCAAAAATTCATATCTCTGTGTAGAAAAATCACAAAAATAAAATAAAAATACCCTCTTGCTCGGTGAACGGAGGAGAATAATGTGGAAAAAGAAATCATTTAATTTAATTAAGTATTTTATTTTTTATGATTTATTTACTCTCTGCATACATTTAATTCTCCATGCATGTATACAATTCACCATGGCATGAGACCATAGGGCTTTTGAAGCCTCCGAACTTGGGAACATTCCACGAATTTTCCAAGGTCGGAGGCCATCTCTGTGAAAAGTTATTTATTTTTCAAATGCATGTTGCTGTTTTGAGTATTTTAATTCCAAAAATTAGCATGTTGAGAAATAAATTCTAGAAATATTTGGTGATGTTCCTTATGACCGAGAGAACTCTAGGAAAAATAGGACTTGAGTTAATTCACTCGGATTAACCTAATTGGCTTAAACACCTAAAATAGGTCTTTAATTAATTAGAGTTAACCAGGCATCAAATTGACTTGAAATCAATTCTCCACTGACCTTTAGGATCAGAGGAATCCACCATAAAAATTTGAAGTCGATTGGACTTGGTTAGCCCCACTAATTGGGTTGATTAAGCCACTTAGCCATTTTAAACTTTAAAAATTCATAACTTTTAAAATACTTTTTAAAAATTCACCAAATTGGTTTTGGAGCCTCTCTGATATCAGGGGAATCTAAGAAAATTAAAATTTCAATTTTCTAAAAAAGTTGATTTTTAATAATATTTTAATATTTTTAATAATTAAAAAATAATAAAAATCACAAAAATAATAAAATTCACCAAAATGTCACATTTTGAATTTTAATCACTTAGGAACAAATCCCACATTTTTCCTAAGTCTATTTAGTGAGATATTAAATTTTAAAGCCCTAGGGTAATTTTAAAATTAAAAAAATGTATTTTCTAGCATTTTCACTAAAATAATGATTATAAATCATAGAAAAATCAGAAAATTGCAAAATTTGATTCTCTGGTTTCCTTGATATCAGAGAGATTTTTGAAAAATATAAAATCCATTTTTCAACATTTATCTTATTTTTAAATTAATTAACACTCCAAAACTCAAAATAATTATAATAAAAATAATATAATTCAAAAAATCACCAAAATTGGTCCAAGTGCTTCTCTGGTCATTAGGAATGTCCCCTAATTTTCTTAAGGACAGAAACTTTCCCTTGGTCATATTATTAAATTTTCCTTGAAAATCTCTATTTTCCACCAAAAATAATTATATAAATAAATTAAATACAGAAAAATCACATTTTCTCCTCTCATGTCTTTATTGACATATGAGTAAAGTCACATAAAAATTTCAAGTTCATTTGAGTTCAATTTAGTGAGTTATGAAATTATTAAGCTTAAAGGGTAAAATGGTAATTAAAATCTTTAATCCTTAATTAAAACTTTAGGTTTAATAAAAAATCAACAAGTAAAATATTTGATCCTAATCTGATTTGGATGATTGAAATTTAAATAATTAAAGGGTAGAAACCCATTAAATAATTTTAAAATGATTAAACTTTAATTAAATAATAGATTAAATTTGGAAGAATAATAAAATTGGAATTATTAAAATAAGGGATCTTTATTAGGAAGAGATTTATTCTTTAATTTAAAAATCCCTAAATTAATTATATCAACTAATACTCAATTTTTAATCAAAATGATAACTCAAATTTAAAATATTAAAAGACTTAATTTCAATTAAAATTAAAAATAAAGTAAATTAAAGATAAATTAAATTAAGATTAAATTTAAAAATTAAATTAAATTAAATTAAATAATTAAATTAAATTAAATTAAACAATTAAATTAAATTAATTAAAATTAAATTAAATTAAATCAAACAATTAAATTAAATTAAATTAAAATTAAATTAAATTAAATTAAACAATTAAATTAAATTAAATTAAATAATTAAAATTAAATTAAATTAAATTAAATAATTAAATTAAAGTTAAATCAAATCAAATTAATTAAACACCAAGTCAAATTAAATTGAACTATGTTAAACTAAATTAAAACTCAATTAAATTAAGTTAAATTAAATATAACATCACCTAAGACATAAAAGAAATTAAATATAAAACAACTTGAACACTATTCAAATTTAAACTCTTTAACTTAAACCAAATCATTTGAATACTAACTTACCCTTGAAAGCTTTAGTTATTATAGCTCCTAAATAAAACATTAAATGAAGTGTCACTTCACTCATAGGATATTCGAATGTCACAGTTCATCGAGCAAATTAACGAAGACTTGAAAACCTCGGACGATCGATTCATTTATATAATTAAATTCATTTGGACTTAAAACAATCCTGGAAATATTGAAAAGATGTTTAAGATTCTTCTTAAGCACTTCCTCGATATGATAGGATATTTATAAGAACAATTGGACTTAATTGTCCTTTGATGAAGAAAATCGTCCTCAAACAAAAACACGAAGAACTTAGACGTCATAGGAGTTGACTAGCTATAGGATTAGGAATTTGGTAGAAAACCATAACCTTTCCCCTAGCTTTACCTAGGAACTTGCTTAAATATTCTAATTGTGTTTTAAGTGCGGCTTGGGATGACGGGAAGACCCTCCGGGTACGCTTTTATTTTATTGCGATTTACTTTCTTGCAATTTACTTTATCGCAAATGCATTTTACTTTTCTTGCATGATAAAACAAGCTGTTGCATGAAAACCCACACCTTTAGGATAGTCCCTAAAACTAAAACCAAAACTAAGTTAAAAGTCATTGCAAGATAAAATTCACCGCCACAACATTTCAAAAGATAAAACAACTCGAAATTTAATCACAAACGGAACACAAAACTACAATTACAACTAAATTAAAACGTCCTGTTGGATGATCGGGAATACCTCGGATGATGTAACCTACGTGTTGCTAACGGGATTTCCCACGGTCTAAATGAAAGTGTGGAACTCATTCGGTTGAGTTTAGCAAATTCATACGGACTAAGTGAATCCGATAAAAATAATGATGCGGAAGGATGGAACCGTGGGATCTTAGCTAGGTGTCGTTATAATCAACTTTAAGATTTGTTTTAAATAAAACATAAAAAAAACACTTGGAAAATTAAGATCTTCTCTAAATCAAAACACTTTTCTCATCTCTCGATTTATGATTTCTAAAACTAAACCTCTGCAATAACAAGGAGCTCGGAGCATGGTGGGCGGCACGACCATCGTCATCGGCAAAACCTGAGTCTACTTCGACAAAACTTTCCTAGAATTAAAACAACCAAGCCATAGGACTTCGAGGTAGCTTGCACTAGTGCAACATAAATCCTCAACTCTTCGTTAGGCATTTGCATTGCAAATTAAGCCCTAACCAGGTCTTAGGATTCCGAGGTAGTCGTCCGATACGACAATAAACCCTCACATCTTCTAGGCTATTTGTTTGATTTTATCATACAAATATAAGCCCTAATTAATTGAAATTGGCGAAGATCGAAATATCAAATAAACATTAGGACTTTCCTAAATTCGAAGCGAAACGATAGGATAGTCGGGAAATTATCGAAGTTCACTTCGAATCGGTGATTTCTCCTACCTTTCTTCCTTTGGATTCACAAAACAAAATGTTCCAAATTTGATCCATTCCTTATTGAAATTCCAAAATTCAATCTTTGAAAACCTTAAACTTTGAAATTCTTGAGAGCGAGAATCATTGATTATTATCGAGAGTTTTCTTAGGTGA
>CM040437.1:41486334-41642759 GCA_022702705.1 Papilionanthe hookeriana x Papilionanthe teres | reverse complement strand
TTAATTATCTTAGGGAAGACTGAAATCCTTGAGCATTGGGTTATTAATATATGATAAGTTGTTTAGGCTATTTTTATTGATTTAGGTGAATTAACGAGTCCCGAGGCATAACTTTGTGGGTCCCTACAGATTTCAAGGATGGTTTTCTTGAGCAAAGACATAATAGGTTCAATTGTCCTCTAAGATATCCCAAAAGACTGTAAAAATATTCGAAGTATAACCTTGAACCTCTTTTAAAATTTTTTGAATCATCTCGAGTTCATCTGAACTTATTATGTTGCTAAATCATTCATCCACAAGTAAATTTAAAGTTTGATGAACATATCTTAACCTATGCTCGATGGACTTTAATATTTTCATTATCCCTCAAGTGAGGTAACTAAACATTCATTTGATGCTCCATTTAGGAACTATGTGAGTAGATGCCTTTAAGTGCAATTTGGATTATTAAGAACTTCTGCATTTTTAGTTTAGATTGGGCTTGTAGTGTTTTAAGAGTATTCATAATTGACTATTTTATTTTCTAAATCTCAACAAATATATTTTGATTAAATTTAGTTCGCTACTAAGCTCTTAGATCTTGTGGGTAAGTTTGTAATTTTGGGAAATTTTAAGTTAAGTGCACTTAATCCTTATTAGAAGATTGTATCATCATTCAACCATTGACTAGGAAATTGGAATTAGTTAGTTATGATCTTCCTAGATCAAACTCTTCACTTTAAGATCACTTAATCTAATTAACTTCCAAATCATAATAGTTTAGAAATTATACTTTTATCCTTGTTATGGAAAAGTGGTGAGTTGGTTTCTACCTTTAATCCCTTATGTTTCAATCATCTAAGAGAATTCAATTAAGATTATTTATTTTCCATTTACCCTTCGGTTTAACCTAAATATAATTAAAGCTTAAATTGTATAATTACCATTTTGCCCTTAAGGCTTATTACTTCATAATTCTCCAAATTCAACTCAAATGGCTTTAAAGTTTTTATGTTACCCCACTCATGAGTAAATTAAAATAACAGATGAGAAATTATATTTTTTTGGTTTTTATTTAATTTTTAATGATTATTTTTATGCAAAAATGGAAATTTTCAAAGTTAATTCTTTTAATTATTCAAAGTAAAGTTCCTGTCCTTAAAAAAATTATTAGAGATTCACCTATGTCAGAGGAACTCTAGGAATAATTTTTATGTTTTTAGTTATATTTTAATTATTATAATTGTTTTTTTATTTTTAATATTTATTAAATACAAAATTTAATTTAATTTCAAAAATTAAATTTTATATTTTTCTTTAATTCCCCGAGTTCGGAGAACTCGGAGAAACAGAGTTTTATATTTTTATGATTTATATTTTATTTATTATAATTATTTTTAATGCAAAATTAAAGGAAATCAAATTTTAAGCTTTTAAAAAACATAACTACATTTAGGAAATTAGGAAAGTTAGTTTAATTTGTCCCAAGTGATCAGAGAACCGTATATGACATTTTGGTGTGTTGTTATATTTTTATGATTTTTCATCATTTGCAATTATTAAAATTAGAAAATAGTTCAAAAATGAATTATTTATTTCAACTTCCATTTTATTTTTCATAAGTCTCTCCGAGTCACAAGGAGCACTCCAAATCACTTTTTATATTTTCTTCTAATTTATATAATTATTTTAATTGAAAATTCATATTTACTTAGAAAATTAATTTTTATGCCAAAAATAATTTTACTGACCATAGGATTTTTACAGGAGCCTTATGAAGTGGTGAGCTTCAATTTGGTGATTATTTGAATTATTTTATATTTTTTTCTAATTATTAATATTTTTATTAATTTTAAATTATAAAAATATACCTTAAGCTTTTAAAATTTAAAATTTATTTTTCCTAAGTTCCTCTGACTACAGTGAACCTACCAAAACTATTTTTATAATTTTTTGACCTATATTTTTAATATTTATAATTTTTGAAGGAAAATAAGGCTAAATACATTGAAAGTTAGGGCTTTTGATCATAGAGATGTCTTTGACCTTGGAAAAATAAGAGAAGCTCCTTAAGCTCATTAGAAACAAGCTCTCCAAAGTTCAGCTTGTGATGATTATGACTTAATTATTAATAATTAAAACAAGTTTCTGAGTATTTAATTAATTTTAAAAATATAAGACATAATTTTGATTTTTATCTCATAATATTCTCCTCTATTCACTGAGCACATGAGTATTTTTCTTTTATTTTATGATTTTTATACACCAAGTTATGATTTTTCAAAGTTTATGTAAATATTTAAATAAAAAATAGCCTATTTTTCTATTTATCCACGCGGCGCTGGCTCATTTCTTGTACCCGTCGAAGTTCTGCTTGTCGTTGCACTACTGGATGTCACCATCTGAGTCAGCTGCCATGCAGTCCGCAGTTCATGTACCATCTCTTTGTCAGGCGCAATCTGGACAATCCAACTGATACATGGGCGATCCAACGACCGTGACTGTTCGCCCCTAACTGGTGTAATTAAGGTCTCCTAGATTCTCAACCAACATACATGAAGTTTATTCCTCAAGCTTCATCTAAGTGAGACGAACCTATCTATATGGTTAACCAAGCATGAAATACAAGTTCATCTCACAAAAGCCTAAACCGATCTTGGATTTGGGTGTTTTGATCCATACCTTTGTCTGAGAGGTGATGCTTCAGCAGATGCTTGTAGAAGCTTTAGTGGAGTCCAACGCAAGTTCCTGAAGTGCCAATTTGATCCGGGGATGGGTCTGAGTCAGACTTCCTCCAGCAGGAAGTGCGGCGTTGGTCTAGGTCTTGTGCAGAGGGCTCAATTGATGGGGATTTCAATGGGGAACTTAATCTATTTCTTAGGTGTAACTCAAGAGTCAATCAATTTGGGAATTTGATTGAGTTCCAGGTATGACAGTGAAGCCCTGATTTTGAGCTCTGAAATTGAGCTTAGGCAGGGGGAATGCGGTCGGAAAATGGTGGGGATGAGCTTCTCTGGGCTGCTAGGAGGTCTGAGAGAAATTTGATAGAGTTTTGTTAAGGTTTGTGCACACTTTATATTTGGCCACGGGGGTAGTCTTATTTATAGAGAAGGCTATGGTGGACAACACGACATGCCATGGTGGCAGAGAGGCCGCTTAGGTGGAGGGAAGAAGAGCTCCAGTAGCCAATTGGCTTGAGCCAGCTCAGGTGGGTTTAATTTTGAGTTTTTGCCATTTGGATCTTCTCAGAAGTGGTGTTTTCTGGCGGCTGTGGTGGCTGGCCGGCCAGGATTAGGTCACCTCCAAATTCAGGTGAGCCAAGGAGCTTGAGTGGTCCGAGCTATTTGGTCCCAAGGTGGCTCCATGGTGAAAATCCAAAGTATAAATGGGGTTTGGGTTAAGTTGGCTAGGCTTGGGTTTAACCCCTTGGTTAAGTGGATAAGCTATGTCCAAAAGTGGTTAGGGTTGGCCCTAAGACCCTTAAGCAGGTTTGAGCGCGGTTAAATGGCTTGCTTGGGAAAAACTTAAAGCTTAAATGTTCCATGAACGAGGTAAGTTCAAATGAAGGAGGAGGAGGGAGTGGTCATCTCCACTTGCCATTTTTAGCAAAGTGGACCTCCATGAGGCCCATAGATGGTTTCATGAGTCGTGCCATCCTATGCACAATATCATGGTGGTCTTTCATGCAAATGGAATTTTCTTAATTTTTATGAATTATGGAGAAATGCCTTGATGCCAAAATTTGGATAAAACTTCATGTGCATGCATGGTATGCTTGAAATGATGCCATGATGGACTGATACAATAAGATGATGGAGAATGGATTTATGTCATGTGAGCTCAAATTGGGCTTTTAAAATTGATCTCATGGGCTTCTGAAAATTCATATGGGTATGGATCTTTAAATTGCATGTGATGATTTTAATTTTCAAATTGATCATGGGATAATCAAAATTGATTGGTATTTATCGAAATGGAAGTTAAATATGATGGAATTTGATGTGGATTTGAAATTTTGCGAATTTGATTGGCCATGAAGATTAGTTTGGGGAATTTTGAATTTTGGGTCAATTTGGGGCTAATAGGTTTGAACTTCAAATTAAGGCTTGGAATTGAGTTCAATTGGGCTTGAATTTGATTTTAATTGGGCTTAGACATGATGAATTTTGATTTGGAATTTAAATTGGGGAAATTTAAAAATCAATTTAGTGGAAATTTGGAGTGATTTAGGGACTTTAGGCCTGTAGGGGCAATTTGAGAATTTTGGTCAAAATTGGTCAAATTAGCTCATTGGGTGGTTCAAATTCATTTTGTGGATGTTTGGATTAAATTGGGGAATTTTAGAAATTTTTTGGCCATGAGGGGGCATTTTGGTAATTTTTGTATATTTTTGGGTATTTTGAGAATTTTGGAAATTTTAGGGTATTTTGGGCAATTTGGGTATTTTGGAGTGGTTTGAAATGATTTTTGGATGAGAGTTGGTAATTTGGACAATTTTGGGAATCTTGAAGCTCTAAGGGTCTTAGTAATTTTAGAAATGTTTGGGGGTAATAGGCCAAAGTGGAGATTTTGGTTGGATTGAGGTTCATTGAAGATGCCAACCACCATGCTAGCCTTTTGGGTGCCATAAGACCAAAGGGGAACCATATGGGTCCTCTATGTGTTGATCCTAGCCATCCTAGCCACAGGCTAAGGGTTTGGGGGACCACCCACATGAGTTCCCAAAACGTGGGGAACCAAGTTAAGAATGTTTGGATTAGGATTTTAGGTTGTGAGTGGAAGTGAGGGGTTCATGTGTGTGTGCAGGACTAATTAAGACCACACCACCCAGGGCTAACCCTGAGGCCAGACAATCCTATGAGTCTCCATCCTACTAAGTGTTAGAGGGCAGAACAAAACATGTGGAACTACAAGTAGAGTAAAGAAGTGTTTAGAATTTCTAATGGGGGTGGGGTTCCATTACTAGTACTTTAGGATAGTTAAAAGAAAAATCCTATTTCTTGATTCTAGGTTTCTAAGAAAGAAAGACTAGACCTCAACAAAAGTGAGGTCAATAAATGGACCCCAATAGGTGTGGTGTGCCGAATGAGCACACCACACATATTGGCGTTGCCTGTAGAGATCAACAAAACCAACACAAATGTTCCAAGCCAAAAACTTAGAACAAGATGGAGGAAGGGTGAAGAAGGTTTCTGTTGGGGAGTATCAAGTGAACCTTCAACCAAAATCGAATATTCCAGAACTCTCGTTAGGGATTAGCATGTGGAAACCTTCAAATTGAAGTTGCGAATTCAAGTTTCAAAATTTGAAGGGGATTTAGTTTGTTTTGATTTCGATTTCGAGTTGTGACTTTAATTAGGAATTTATTTTGATTTTGAAATTTGATCTTGATTTGATTTGATTTTTTTAAAGTTTGATTTTTGCAGAAATTTTAAGTTTAGATAAGTGCAGAGAAGAGGACTAGGCTGCCTTGATTCATTAAAGGGGGTCTTACAACTGTGCCGAAGTGCTGAGAAGAGAATCAGAATTTTGGTACCAATCTTGAGGTGTTAAGATGAGAATCAAAATTTAGGCACCGATCTCGAAGTGTCTGAGATGACAATCAAAATTTAGGTACCAAGCCCGAAAATCTAAGATGAGAATCAAAATTTAGGTATCGATCTTTAAGTGTCTGAGATGAGAATCAAAATTTAGGTACCGGTCTCGAAGTGCTGAGAAGAGAATCATAATTTAGATACCGATCTTGAAATTTAGGAATGCAAAAAATTTGGTGGATAGAATGCAGCAAATTTTGGTGCAGAGATGAGAATAGGATGCCTTACTCCATTTAAGGGGGCCCACATCTATCTCAAGAGGAGGGAATCTAAATTCAAGTACTGTGTCTGAGATGAGAATTGGAATTTAGCTACCAGCCTCAGAATAAAAGTCAAAATTTTGGTACCGACCTCGAAAAATGGGAATCATAACTTAGGTACTTACCTCAAGATGAGAACTAGAATTTAGGTACCAGCCTCAGAATGAGAGTCAGAATTTTGATACCGACCTCAAAAAATGAGAATCAGAATTTAGGCACTAACCTCGAGATGAGAACTGAAATGTTGGCACCAGCCTCGAAACGAAAGTTAGAATTTTGGTACCGAACCTAAAAAAATGTGAATATGAATTTAGGTACTGACTCTAAATGGGAACTGGAATTTAGGTACCAGCCTCAAAATGAGAGTCGAAATTTTAGTACTGTAGGTACTGACCCTCAAAGATAGTTATTGAAATTTAGGTACCAACCTTGGCAATATCATGAATGTGGAAAAGTTTTTGGAATTTGAATGGTTTATGGAATCTCATGAAGATGGAAGTCATGAAGTCTGTGAGAGTTGTGGAATTTCATAGAAGGTTGTGGGAGTTCACATTTGTGGGAAGTGACATTGTGAAAAGCAAAATGAATTAAGGTTGGAATTCGTGCGAAGAATGTAGAATCGTAGAATGGGTGAACAACTTGGGATCATGGAAGATTTACTTTTCATTTATTTTCTGTTCACTTTCTTTTATTATTATATTATTTTTGTTAAAACATTTTTCAAGTTTAAATTTTTTTATTTATTTTCAAATTCTCCTTGTATCGTTTTTTGTTCGTTATAATTTAGGATCAAGGTATAGTCCTACAGCTTTTCATCGATCGCACAAATGTGGCAATTAAGAATGCATACTGAAATAAAATGAACTTTGTTAATCCTGATTTGAAGAAGTAGTACAACTAATCATATACTGAAAAGCATCCAAAACATGAGAGGTACATCTGTGAAGAAATTAAAATATCGCATATCATACGCTGCCTGCTCTGACACAATACAAAACTAGAAAAATCTGTCTGTCTTCTAAGGTCGTCTCGTGATCAACTTAACCTTCTAAGCCACACTCCAGAACTAAAGTACCCTTGTGTATACTTAGAGCTACAACTATCTCACAGCTCCAGTGGTCGCAGCCCCTCCAAGTCTGGGTCGGGCCGATATCCATATGATACCTTTCTATCATCCATCTTTCGTAAGGTGACTGAAACTCTTTTGCATGTGACTCCAGAATGCAGTGCTTAGCCAAATCTGCACCATTCCCGTTTAAAATAAGTATCTATCTGATCGGTAATGGAATCTCAACCAATCCTCAGAATTTCCTTGGACCGACTATTTGTATCTCTGCCAAATAAGATGTTGCTCTTGCTCATAAATGAAACTGTAAAAAAAAAAAAAAAACTGACAAAGTCGCGGTGATCAATATGAGGGGGAATACAATCTCCTCCTTTATTAATGTTGATGATGCAGCTATTCAGAATGCAATCTGCTGGTAGGTGTCGACATATTTTATGGTTATGTGTTTTGAAAAAAAGGGTCGCCTACAGAAGTTGTAGGCGAATTTTAAATTTTAAAGTTAATTTAAATATATATATAATTTGGAAAGTAGCATTTGATTTTGAAAATAATTTTAAGTTTAAAAATTTTAAGATATGAAATCAAACCAATCTCACATCCAAAATAGTTTATATAAACGAGCACCGTACCACAAACTGTGTATTTATCCCGAAGAATAGACACACTGCTTGATGATGGGGGCTCGATTAAATAAACTAGGAGATTTGTGACATCCATTTGGTCTGCGAACTATTTTTATAAGCCAACAAGTTCCTCTCGCTTAATATAAAGAAATTAAGCGGGGTTTATATTACTCAGGTTCTTAAAGTTCCCTATAAGGGCAAGCCCCTATAGTTAATTACATCTTAAATGACAGGAATCATTTAAGAAAACTCTCAATAATGATCAGTGGTTTTTCTCTCAAGAATTTCAAAGTTTAAGGTTTTCAAACGATTGGATTTTTGAAATTTCAATAGGGAGTAGCTCAAATTTGGAACAGTTTATTTTGGGAATCCAATGGAAGAGAAGTAGGAGAAGCTGAGGATCCAAGAGGAATCTTGACAACTTCCAAAACTATCCTATGAGTTGGCTTTAATTTAGGGAGAATTATTTAGTGTTTCAATCCTGCCAATTTTATTTAATTAGGACTTACATTTGAATGACATGATCATATAAGTAGCCTAGAAGATGTGAGGTTTATATTGTACCGACCGACTACCTCAGAGTCCTAAGACCGGTTAAGGCTTAATTTGCATAACATGATTATGCAAATGCCTAACGAAAAGTTGAGGATTTATGTTGCACCAGGCAAACTACCTCGAAATCCTATGGCTTGGTTATTTAGACTAAAGAATTGTTTTGCTGAAGTAGACACAAGTTTTGCTGACGAAGATGACCGTGCTGCCCACTATGCTCCAAGCTCCTTGTTGTTGCAAGGTTTAGTTTTAGAAGGTGAAAATCAGGAGATGAGAGAAGTGTTTTAGTTTTGAAAAAGTCTTAAATTTCAAATGCCTTAATGTTTTAATTAAAACAAACCTTAAAGTTGATTAAACAGAACCAATTAAGATTCCACGGTTCCGTCACCCCGGCACCGTTATTTTCATCGGATTCACTTAGTCCAAATGAATTTGCTAAACTCAACTGAATGAGTTCCACACTTTCATTTAGACCGTGGGAAATCTAGTTAGAAACACATGAGTTATATTATCCGAGGGATTCCCGATCATCCAACGAGACGTTTTAATTTAGTTATAATTGCAGTTTTGTTGTTCTGTTTGTGATTAAATTTTGAGTTATTTTATATTTTGAATGTTGTGGCGGTGAATTTTATCTTGTGGCTTTTAATTCAGTTTTGGGTTTCAGTTTTGTGGCTATCCTAAAGGTTTCAGTTTTCATGCAGGGTGACATTCTTGTTTAACGTGCAAGAGAAGTAAAGTACAGTGCAGGTAAATAAATTCAATAAAGTAAAAGCGTACCTAGAGGGTCTTCCCGTCATTCTAAGCTACACTTAAAACACATGTTAAAGCATTTATATATTTGTAAGAGATACCTAGGTAGAGCTAAAGGAAGGTTCTGGTTGTCTACCAAAATCCTAATCCTATTGCTAGTAAATTCCTATGACGTCTAGGTTCTTGTGTTTTGTTAAGGATGATTTTCTTCAACAAAGAACAATTAAGTTCAATTGTTCTTCTAAAACATCCTATCGTATTGAGAAAGTGCTTAGGACAAATCTTGAACATCTTTTCAATACTTCTGAGATCATTTCGAGTCCAACTGAATTTTATTGTATAAGAGAATTAATCATTCAAAAGATTTAGTTAAGTTATATTTCTTGCTCAGTGAACCCGGACATTTGATTATCCGATGAGTGAGGTGACATTTCACTTGATGCTCCATTTAAGAGTTATAATAATGGAAGCATTTAGAGGGCAAGTTGGTTTATTAAAAATTTTAACTATTCTTTATTTAAAGTTCGAGTTGATGGTTTAAAGTGATTTTTAATTTAGTTATAAAATTTTAATTGATATTTTTGGGTGTTTTAAATTGTCTGAGTTGAAAGAGGTATTTAAATTATTTAACTTCATTAAACTTTTAGTGATTCAAATTTGATTTGAATTAATTATAGTACTTTAGGTCAATTTTAATTGGTTTGATTTTTTTTGTATTTTTAATTATGAATTATTTTTGAGATTAATTAGTATTTTAAATTTATTTTTTTAATTTAAATATTAAATAATTTTAGATTTAGTTTTGATATTTGATTTTCTTACTTCAAATTGGTTTTAATGTTTTATGCTTTAGTTTGATTATGAAATTTTTAGATTATCTTCCTTTCATTAATTTCAATTATAGTTTTATAGTTTAATTAATTAATGAGAACTTAATGATATTTAATTATATCATTGATTAGGGATTCTATTTCAAATTATTAGGATCTTCTTATATCAAAATCCTTTAACCTTAATGATCCATTTCTTAATTATCTTCTAAAATTTAAATTATTTAATCAATTAAGGTTCACTTTAAATATTTTCAAAATGATTAATGGGGTTCTACCTCTTAATTACCTAAGTTTCAATCATCTAAGAGAAAATTCAGATTAGATATTTTACCCTCCCTTTGATTAGACCTAAATGTTAATTAGGGTTAAAATCCTTTAATTACCTTTATGCCCTTTTAAGCATGTTCATTTCATAACTCACTAAATTGAGCTCAAATGAACTTGAAATTTTTATGTCACTTCACTCACATGTCAATTAAGACATTAGAGGAGAAAATGTGATTTTTCTGAATTTAATTTAATTTATATAATTATTTTAATGAAAAATAAGGGTTTTCAATGAAAATTCAATAACATGACCAAGGTAAAGTTTCTGTATTTAAGAAAATTATGGAATGTTCCTACTAACTAGAGAACCACTTGGACCAATTTTGGTGATTTTTTTAATTATATTTTATTTATTATAATTATTTTGATTTTTGGGGTATTAATTAATTATAAAATAAAGTTAAAGTTGAAAAATGGATTATATATTTTTTTAAGTATCTCTAACCTCGAGGAACTCAAAAAAATAAATTATATATTTTTTTGATTTTTCTTTGAATTTTTTAGAATTATTTTAGTGGAAGGTTAAGAAAATTCATTTTTTAACTTTAAAAATTACCCTAAGCCTTTAAAAATTAATATCTTTACTTAGAGACTTAGGAAAAATATGGGAATGGTTCCTAAGTAATTAGGTGACCAAATATGATATTTTTATGATTTTTAATATTTTTGTGATTTTTCTTATTTTTTAATATTGAAAATATTAAATATAAGATTAAAAATGAAAATTTTTAGAAAATTTCAATTTTAATTTTCTTAGACTCCTATGATATCAGAGAGGTCCCAAAACCAATTTAGTGAATTTTTAAAGTGTATTTTTGGTTTTATGAATTTTTTAATTTTTAAAATGGCTTTGTCACTTAATTAATTCATTTAATGGGTTAAATCATTTTCAATTGACTTGAAATTTTTATGTGAGTCTCCTATGACCCTAAAGATCAGTGGAGAATTGTCTCCAAGTGATTTTGGTGTGTGGTTACTCCTAATAAATTAAAATTCAATTTTCAGTGTTTAAGCTAATTAGGGTTATTGTTAAAGAATTAAGTCAAACCATAATTTTCTTAGGGTCTTCTGGTCATAAGCTACCTCCCCTAATTTTCCTAGAATTTATTAAGCAACATGCTAATTACTGGAATTAAAATGTCAAAACAGACACATAAATTTGGAATATCAATAACTTACAATAGAGGTAGTCTCTGGTCTTGAAAAATTCAGAGAATGTTCCTAAGAACGAAGGCTACAAAAGCCCCATGGTCTCATGCCATGGTGAATTGTATGCATGCATGGAGAATTGAAATACTTAAAATAGTAGATAATTAATTAAAAATAAAATACTCATCAAAATAAGTTAATTCTTTTTCCACATTATTCTCCTGCATTCATCTGAGCAAGAGGGTATTTTTATTTTTTTTGTGATTTTTCTACATAAAGATATGAACTTTCAAAGTTCTGGGTATTTAATTAAATCACAAAATCCTTAATTTTCTATTTAAACCAGTCAGCGCCGCGTCATCCTCGGCAGCTCCGAAGCTCCAGGTGGCGCGCCTTCATTTGACGCTGCCATCTGACTAGGATGCCAAGCGGCCGGCAGTTTATGTTCCATGCCTCCTTCCGATGCAATCTGGACCGCTCGTTCGGTACACGCGCGAATGGACGACATCCGTTCATCGTCCCCAGTCGTCCTAACCCGAGAACCGTCCACACTAAAACCCTAAGATCTCCCTCATTTATCTACCAAATCTTATGATCTTGGGCTCTATAGACTCGTCTCAACAAGACGCACACATTTATATGGCTAAGATGCTATGAAATCAAGTGAAACTAAATGGAGAATCGCTGGAAGCTCGGGGGCAAGAGGAGTTTCCATACCTTGGTCCAAGAGGTGAAGCCTCAATTGGATGTGCTCGACACGTTCGTTGGAGTCCAAGGAGCCTAGGGATGAAGCCTGGAGCTGTGGTGAATTGCCTATGTGTGATTTCCTCCAAACCCGATTTGGTGTTTTCACATCTGGAACAAATGGCTGGCATGGTGAGGGGGCTTTTGCTGGGGAACTTCTTCTCCTGGTCTGATGAGGGTGTAGAGTTAATCAATTTGAAGATTGGCTCACTGTGGTGAAGTGTCTTGGTTTTTGGCTTAAAATTGAACTCAGAAATTGAGCTCACAGAGGGGGTTTTAGGGCTGGATTTCAGTGGGGATCAAGTGCTTTGGGTTTAGAGAAGAGTGTGGAGTGATTTTGGCAGAGTTTTGGTAAGATTTTGTTCAGCACCTCTTCATGGCTGTGAGGGGGTGAGTTTAAATAACCATGGCTGGAGGGCCTCCCAGGGGGAGTTAGGGCTTGGGATCAGCTGCTCAGGGCAAGGGAAGAATAACCACAATGGCCATTGGCTATGGGACAGCTCAGTAGGTGAGTTTTGAATTTTTTAAATCAAATGGGTGCTCTCGGCCTGGTGTTTTTCTGTGACCCAGGTGGTGGTCCGGCCAGGGTCATGTCACCATTTGACTCAATGAGTCCAGGGATTGAGTTTGGTGCAAGCAATGGGCCTTGGCCATGTGTAAGAGCTTGATTTAAAATGGAATGGGGAAGGGTGTATTTTGGGTTCAAATGGGTCAAATGCATGGATTTGGATTTGGTGCACCCACCGAGGGACTTTGGGTCTTTGTGGGGGTCGAGTGAGTCAGCTAGGCAAGGGTGGTAAAGTCCCCATCCATGAATATTTTGATTAATCATGGGTTAAGGTGAAGCATTAAAAGGGTTAAAACTTTTTTTAAGGGGGTTTAAAAGAGGCTCCTCCTTTTGCCATTAATGGCTTGGTGAGGTGGAAAGATCTCCTATGGCTTCATGTGGCTTGACACAAAGCTCTATGGCTTGCTCATTGCTTGGGAAAAGGTTGGCTCATTTCATGGAAGTAGGTTTTAGGAATTTTGGCATTTTGGTGGAAAATTTTCATGAATCTTGATTTGGAATGATTTGATGATGGTTTTGAAACTTAGGGGGGATTTTGATTAAATGGATGATGGAAAGAAATGCCATGTGGGCTTTAGAGTCAATTTTGGGCTTTTTTAATTATCTTGGGATGGGCTTTTAAATGCTTTAAGGAAGTGGGGTTTTAGATTTGAAAAATGAATTTTAGGACAAAAATTTTGTAAAAGATTGTGTCAAATAAATGTTGTATTTAGTTTAGGGATGTTTTATGAAAATTTTAGAAAAGATTTGGTTCCAATTGGTGTTGAGTTGGGTTGGTTTGGGCTAAGTTTAGGTCATGGGCCAAAATTGGGCTTTAAGCCTCAAATTGAAATTGGATCCACATGTTGATAAAATTGGGTTTGGATTTGGTTTAAATGGATATTGGGGATATTTAATTGAAGTTTAGAATTGAATTAGATCAAAATTGAGGTCAATTGAAGTGATTTGGTTGGACATTGGGTCCACTTAGGTTAAAAAAGGGTCAAATTGGGGATTTTGGTAAAAGTTGGCTAAATTAACAAAATTGGCCTATGGTGTAGTTGAACAAAATGAAATTGGTAATATTTAAGATTTTTTGGAATTTTCTAAGAATTTTTGGATTTTTGGGTCAAAAAGGGTATTTTGGGTATTTAGAGGGTATTGAGGGTTATTTTTGGAAATTTTGGTACATTTGGCCATGGATGATTAATTTGAGCGGTGGGAAATTTTTAGGATTGATTTTGAGGAATTTTGGGTAATTTAGGCAATTTTGGATATTTTGGGCAATTTCAAGGGCATTTGGTAGGTTTGGTGGGTTTAGGGCCCCGGGGTCAAATATTGAAATTTGGGAAAAAAGAAGATTAATTAGGTGTGAGTAAAATGGGACCATTTTGGTTGAGCAATGAAGCCATATTAAGCTCATAAGAGCCATGAGAGGACTCATTTTAGGCACTCAATATGTTGTTCCTAACCCTCTTAGCGAGGGGCTTAGGGGTTAAGGTCCATCCATATGAGTCACCTACATGAGTCAGGGAGGAGTTGGGTGAGAGTGAGGTTTCATGGTTTAGAATGTGTGTGAGAGTGTGGTGTGTGCAAGGTAGACCTCACCAGACCAGACCATCCAGGGTACTCCTAAGGCCAAAGAGTCCTATAGGAAACTCATCTTTTAAACCTCCACATTTGATCTTAACCCTCCAAGTGGCTTGGGGGGGTTACAATAGAACTTGTGAGGTTTGAAGGGAGTTTAAGAGGTGTTTGAATTTATAAGTGGTGAGTTCCATCTCTAGTCCTCTAGGATAGTCGAAGGAAAAACCTGTGGCTAGATCCTAAACACTAAGGAGAGATATTAGACCTCACCAAAAATGAGGTCAATAGTAGGATATGTCATTCCACCATTCTCTTAATCATTCTTTTTATAACTGTAGCCATTGGGTCAACTTTGCCGTGCCTCAAAATGTCTGGTTGATTACCTTCCTTTTCCTTCGTAAAATTGTAGCAGCAACAACATGGAATAGTTATCTTGCCTTTTCCCCTCTTTCATTTTTGTGGCTCTAAATAAGTTCTTGGCCTAAGCAGTCTAGCATGGCCTCTGACTCTCTGGTCGAAAACACAAAGAAGGATTTTCCTTTCATCCCTCTCAGAGAATACTCTCGTATGTAGTTCAAGTCCCTCTAAGAGATTGCCATACTTCTCTTGTATCTCCACATAGTGCTCAAATATTTTTTTCTTGACCCTTTGCATGTTTTCCAATTTATATATGGAGATAAATTGTATGCCTCGGCAAGGCTCCTCCTCCCGCACATCCTCAGAATCCATCTGTGGCTGAAGTGGCTCATCCTCTTGCTTCTCTCTGTAATTAATCCATGGCCACAGTGGCTTGATGAATTGTGGTATGTATGGCTCGACATCAGGGTTTTCTTTACTCCTAAACTCCATCGAGGATGCTGTATACTCCTCCTATGTCCCATAACACTATGGTAGAGAACATTACACTCGGGACACTCAGTAAATGCTCCTGCTGGCGAAGGTGGACTCGGTAGCTCCACATTGCATTTCGAGCATCCCGCGCACATCTCCGTTGGTGGGCCCTCCAGCAGTACTGGGTCATCCTCCCTATCTGTGAAACTGACTACAATTTTTCTCGGCGATTTAATCTGAAAATTGTAAGAGGCTCTCTCTAGTGGCTGAATCTGGCTTTGCTCCTTAGAAGCTGAGACAGGTACTATAGCTGCTTCTCAGGCCTGCCCCCTTTTGAGTATGTCGAATGCATTAGCACTAACTAACTCCCCTGTCAGCGTACGACTTGACATTTTTCTGCATAAAACAGAAGAAATGAACCTAAGTCAACAAAATTTTTAGGTTCAACTCAAATTGAGCCTAAGTTAACCTAAACCTTAGGTTCAACCCAAATTGAACCTAAGTTAACCTAAACATCAAGTTTAATCCAAATCGAATTTAAGTCAACCAAACCCTTAAGTTTAACCTACATTAGACTTAACCAAACTTCTTTAGGTCCAACTTACATCGAACCTAAATGCAAAGTCTAACCTATATTAGACTTAACCAAACTTCTTTGGGTCCAACCTACATCAGACCTAAACCCAAAGTCTAACCTACATTAGACTCAAACAAACTTTTTTTGGGTCCAACCTACATCAGACCTAAACCCTAAATTTAACCTACATTAGACTTATCCAAACATCTTTACGTCCAACCTACATCAGACCTATACCCTAAGTCTAATCTACATTATGCTTAACAAAAATTCTTAATGTCCAACCTATATCAAACCTAAACCTTAAGTCTAACCTACACTAGACTTAGCCAAACTTCTTTAGGTCCAACCTACATCGGACCTAAGCCTTTTAGTCTAACCTGTATTAGACTTAACTAAATTCTTTTAGGCCTAATCTACATGGGATTTAAACCCTAAGACTTAACCAATCCCTCTTAAGTTCAACCTTAAAATGAACTTAAAATTGATGATTCAACTCATATCTAATTCAGAGAAGTAAGGAGACCGACATACAACTCAAAACCAACCAAATATAAAATTCAAAACGACATCAAAATTCATCTTAAAAGACATTAAAAACTTAAACTTGAACATTAAAATATAACTTGATTTGAGAATTGGAGTAGGTAAACCACAGTTGCTAACAAAATATCTTTCAATCACTTGTGACTAATCAAACCACAAATGTAATGATCCAAGATGACAAAACCACGGGATCTTGAATGAATCATCCCAAACAAAAATAAATAACAAAATAACAAAATTTAATCTGTTAATAAAATCTTAAATAATCAAAAATTTTATAACCCCTTAAATTTGAAAAAAGACCCTAAAACTTAAATGAAACCTTAATGAACATAGATCACCAAATGCAACTTAAACCCAAGCGTTCAAATCTATGAAGATCTCTTTAACGACACAATCTGTGTTTGCTGACAAGAATCTTCTGGTCTCAATTTAATGCCTTTCAAACTAAGTAGATTTGAATACCCTGACGACCCCGGTACGACAAAATTATAGACATCTTGATCGGGTAATCTAAAAACTAAAAATTCAACAAAAAAAATTAATAAGTTAAAAATTAAAAATTTACACTAATTTTGTTTTGCAGGACTGTTGAAGACACAAGCCAAATTGCATTTTAGATTTACTTTACATGTTATTAGGACATGCTAACTCTATTTTGCAGGTGCGACATTTTGAAGCTGGAATGGTGAATTCTAAAACCACAAAAAAAACAAAAAAACTAAAAAAACATAAACCAAACGAAATTTGACAAACAAAAACAAAAAGAAATGAAACAAAACAAAACTAAATCTTTAGGGTAGTATATGACACTTGGAAACATATTACCCCTAGGATTGAACATTGAGGTTTCTTTCCTTAATCATGACACCTAAAAATTTCTTCGAGAATAAATATTAATGTTAATCAAGAGTTTTCTTAGGCAGTTTTAGCTGTCTAAGATGTAGTTAACTATGGGAGCTTGCTCCTATAAGAGAATGAAGAACTTAGAATAGGTATCTGTTGACCTCATTTTTGATGAGGTCTTCTCTTCTTCTTTTTAGTGCTTAGGATCTAGCCTTAGGCTTTTCCTTTGACTATCTTAGAGGACTAGAATTGGGACCCATATTTTAGAAACTCAAACCACTTCTAAACTCCCTTCAAACTCCACAAACTTGACTATAGACCCCTAATCACCTAGAGGGTTGAAATCAAATGTGGAAGTTTAAAGGATGAGTTCCTATAGGACTCTTTGGCCTTAGGACCGCCACAGGTGGCTCAGTGCAGTGAAGGGGTTGACTTACACACACACTACACCTATACACTACACTTTCACACACCTCCAAAAAAAACACACCCATACCCAACTTGACCTCCCGACTCATAAAGGTGATTCACATGGATGGTCCTTAACCCCTAAGCCCTTGGCAAGAGGGTTAGGAACAACATAGTGAATGCCTCAAATGAGTCCCTTCATGGCTCATATGGGCTTGATATGGCTTCATGGCTCAACCAAAATGATTTCATTCCACTTACATCCACCCAATCTTCAATTTCCCAAATTTTCAATTTTTGACCCCCGGGACCCTACACCCGCTAACTTACCCAAAACTCTTGAAATTACCCAAATTTTTGCAAAATTTCCAAATTACCCAAAATCCTCCAAAATCATTCCCAAACATTTCCACATCACCCAAATTGATCATCCATACCCAAAAATACCAAAAATTCCAAAAATACCTCCCAATACCCTCCAAATACCCAAAATACCCCTCTTGGCCAAAAAATCCAAAAATTCAGAAAATTCCCAGAATATTCCCAATTTCATTTTATCCAACTACACCATGGGACAATTTTGTCAATTTACCCTACTTTTGTCAAAACCCCCAATTTGACCCATTTTAACCCTAAGTGAACCCAATGTCAAACCAAACCTACCCGATTGACCCAAATTCGGTCCAATTCGGTTCTAAACTTCAATTCAACATTCCCAATACCAATCTAGACCAAATCCAAGTTCAATTTGATTGACATTTGGATCCAATTCCATTTTTGGCCTTAAAGCCCAATTTGGACCCATGACCCAAACCTAACCCAAACTCACCCGATTCGACTCCAATTAAACCCAAATCTTTTCTAAATCTTCCTTAGCATCACCACAAGAAAAACACTAACATGATTTGCCCAAAATTTGGACCCAAACCCCACTCAAATTCAACCCAAAGCTAAAAGGCCCAATTTTGACCTAAACCCAAACCTAACCCGAATGAGCCCAAACCCCAAAATCAAAGCCCAACCAAAGTCAAAACCTCTTTGAAACACTCCCATAAACATTTCTCAACATTAATTTTACATCAATTTCAACCCTAGCCCAACATTGGCCCAAGTTAGCCCAATTTGACCTACATAGGCCCACTTACCAAATAAATCCAAATTCAAACCAATTCAACCCCAAATCACACCAAATTGACTCCAAGCCCTTCATAGAACATCCCTAAACCAATTATAACACTTATTTGACAAGGTCCTTCACAAAATCTTCACCCAAATGCCCATCCTAAAATCAAAAAGCCCATTCCCCTTAAACTTTCCTAAAAGCCCACTTCCTTGAAATTCAAAAGCCCAAATTCATCCAAAGCCCACATGGCACTTCCCCTCATCATCCATTTAATCAAAATTGTCCCTAAGTTCCAAAGTCATCAATTAAACAATTCCAAATCAAGCCCCATATAAATTCCCATCAAAATACCAAAATTTTCTTAAATCCTTTTTTTATGAAATTGACCCAAGCTTTTCCCAAGCCGAATGGAGCCGAGGATGAGCCATTCACGAAGCCATATGAAGCCATGAAAGTTTGGCATGTGACCATGCCATTAATGGCAAAAGGAGGAGGTCCTTTAACCATCTCCTAAAAGTCATTAGCCTTAAGCATGTTTCCCCTTAACCAAGATTTAATCCAAATATTCTTGGATAAGGACATCACCACCTCTTGACCGGCTAGCCTAGCCGATCTTCTCGGCCAAGACCGAGGCATGAGCGGCTGATCCCAACCCTTGGCCATCCACGGGAGGCTCTCCGGCCACCTCTATTCAAACCCGACCCCCTCACGGCCATGAGAAGAGAGTTGCACAAACCTTGCCGAAACTGCGCCAAAATTGTTCCAAACCCTTCTCCACCCTCGGAAGCGATTGATCCCCGGTGTCAATTTGCCCTAATCCCCACTGATAAAACTCGATTTCCCAGCTGAAATTCCACCCAAAACCAGGACACTTCTCCACGGTGAGCCAATCCCCAAATTGATTGGTTCTAAACCTTCACCGGACCGAGGGAAGGTGTCCACCGACAAAAGCCCCATCTCCGGAGCCACCCAGTTGCCCCAGCCTCCAAGCTTTGTGATCGGCTGTGGTCGAAATCACACCTAGACAATTCACCAGACCAGGAGACTTCATCTGGAGCTTGCTAGGATCCAATCGAAAATGCAACAACTCTCAGATCGAAGCCACACTTCTCTGAGCAAAGGTATGAGCTAATTCTTCATCCCGAGCTTCTGGAGATTCTCCATTTCAAATGCTTTAATTTCAATGCATGATAACCATATAGATGTGTTCGTCTCTTCAAGATGAATCCATAGAGCATAAGAACATGAAAATCCATTGAGTATCGAGTGAGATCTTAGGGTTTTAGTGTGGACGGCTCTCGGGTGAGAATGCTCGGGGACGATGAACGGATGCCGTCCATTTAATACACTCGCGGATAGACGGCTCAGATCGCGTCAGATCAGAAGACGGAGCGATACAGTGGGCCCCGGGAGCGCTGACTCGAATGGCGGCGTCGAATGGGAGCGCGACGCGTGTGCGTTCGGAGATGCCAAGGATGACGCGGCGCCGCGTGGATAAATAGAAAATTTGGGTATTTTCCTATTTATTTAATTCCCTAAACTTCAAAAATTCATAACTTTGTGTAGAAAAATCAGAAAAATAAAATAAAAATACCCTCTTGCTCAGTGAACAGAGGAAAATAATGTGGAAAAGAAATTATTTAATTTCATCAAGTATTTTATTTTTAATAATTTATTTACTCTCTGCATATCTTTAATTCTCCATGCATGTATACAATTCACCATGGCATGAGACCATAGGGCTTTTGAAGCCTCTGAATTTGGGAACATTCCCTGAATTTTCCAAAGTCGAGGCCATCCTATGAAGAGTTATTGATTTTTCAAATTTAGGTTACTGTTTTGAGTATTTTTATTCCAATAAATAGCATGTTGTGAAATAAATTCTAGGAAAATTTGGTGATGTTCCTTATGACCAGAGGACCCTAGGAAAAATAGGTTTTGAGTTAGTTCATTTAAAACAACCATAATTGTCTTAAACAATCAAAATGGATCTCTAATTAATTAGAGCTGACCATACATCAAATTGACTTGAAATTAATTCTCCACTGACCTTTAGGATCAGAGGAACCCACCATAAAAATTTGAGGTCAATTGGACTTGGTTAGCCCCACTAATTGGGTTGATTAAGCCACTAAGTCATTTTAAACTTTAAAAATTCATAACTTTCAAAATATCTTTCAAAAATTCACCAAATTGGTTTTGGAGCCTCTCTGATATCAGGGGAATCTAAGAAAATTAAAATTTCAATTTTCTAAAAAAGTTGATTTTTAATATTATTTTAATATTTTTAATAATTAAAAAATAATAAAAATCACAAAAAATAATAAAATTCACCAAAATGTCACATTTTGAATTTAATCACTTAGGAACAAACCCCATATTTTTCTTAGGTCTATTTAGTGAGATATTAAATTTTAAAGCTATAGGGTAATTTTAAAATTAAAAAAATGTATTTTCTAACATTTTCACTAAAATAATTATAATAAATCATAGAAAAATCAGAAAATTGTAAAATTTGATTCTCTGATTTCCTTGATATCAGAGAGATTTTTGAAAAATATAAAATTCATTTTTCAACGTTTATTTTATTTTTAAATTAATTAACACTCCAAAACTTAAAATAATTATAATAAAAATAATATAATTCAAAAAATCACCAAAATTGGTCCAAGTGGTCCTCTGGTCATTAGGAATGTCCCCTAATTTTCTTAAGGACAAAAATCACATTTTCTCCTCTCATGTCTTTATTGACATATGAGTGAAGTCACATAAAAATTTCAAGTTCATTTAAGCTCAATTTAGTGAGTTATGAAATTATTAAGCTTAAAGGGTAAAGTGGTAATTAAAATTTTAATCCTTAATTAAAACTTTAGGTTTAATAAAAAATTAACAAGTAAAATATTTGATCTTAATCTGATTTGGATGATTGAAATTTAAATAATTAAAGGGTAGAAACCCATTAAGCAATTTAAAATGATTAAACCTTAATTAAATAATTGATTAAATTTGGAAGAATAATAAAATTGGAATTATTAAAATAGGGATATTATTAGGAAGAGATTTATTCTTTAATTTAAAAATCCCTAAATTAATTATCTCATTAATATTCAATTCTTAATTAAAATGATAACTCAAATTTAAAATATTAAAAGACTTAATCATTAAACTAAAATCAAATTATTAAACTCTTTTAAAATTTTAATTAAAATTAAAATGAATAAAATTAAATTAAAAATTAAATTAAAAATTAAATTAAATTAAATTAAATTAAAAATTAAATTAAATTAAATTAAAATAAATTAAATTAAAAATTAAATTAAATTAAAAAATAAATTAAAATTAAATTAAATTAAAAATTAAATTAAATTAAATAAATAAATTAAATAAAATTAAATTAAATTAAAAATTAAATTAAAATTAAATTAAATTAAAAATTAAATTAAATTAAATAAGCAAATTAAATTAAATAAATTAAATTAAATTAAATTAAATCAAATTAAATTAAAATTAAATCAAATCAAATTAATTTAATGTAACATCAAATCAAATTAAATTAAGTTAAATCAAATTAAAGATTAAATTAAATGAATAAGTTAAATTAAATTAAATTAAATTAAATTAAATTAAATTAAATTAAATTAAATTAAATTAAGTTGAATTAAATTTAACACCACCAAAGACATAAAGAATTCAAAATAAATCTAAAATAACTTGAACACTATTCCAAATTTAAACCCATTAATTGAAATTAAACTAAATCACAAATCATTTGAACACCAATTTACTCTCAAAAGCTTTATTATCATAACTCCTAAATAGAACATTAAATGAAATGTTACTTCACTCATAGGATATTCAAACTTCCTAGTTCACTGAGCAAGATAACAAAACTTGAATCCACTGGACGATTAATTCATTTATATAATTAAACCCATTTGGACTTAAAACAATCCTAGAAATATTGAAAAGATGTTTAAGATTATTCTTAAGCACTTCCTCAATATGATAGGACATTTATAAGAACAATTGAACTTAATTGTTCTTTGATGAAGAAAATCGTCCTCAAACAAAAACACAAAGAACCTAGACGTCATAGGAAATGACTAGCTATAGGATTAGGAATTTGGTAGAAAACCATAATCCTTACCTTAACTTTACCTAGGAACTTGCTTAAATATTCTAATTGTGTTTTAAGTGCAGCTTGGGATGACGGGAAGACCCTTCAGGTACGCTTTTATTTTATTGCAATTTACTTTCTTGCAATTTACATTATTGCAATTTATTCAACTGCATTGCACTTACTTTTCTTGCATGATAAACAAGCTGTTGCATGAAAACCCACACCTTTAGGATAGTCCCTAAAGCCGAAACCAAAACTAAGTTAAAAGTCATTGCAAGATAAAATTCACCGCCACAACATTTCAAAATATAAAACAACTCAAAATTTAATCACAAACAGAACACAAAACTACAATTACAACTAAATTAAAACGTCCTGTTGGATGATCGGGAATACCTCGGATGATGTAACCTACGTGTTGCTAACAGGATTTCCCACGGTCTAAATGAAAGTGTGGAACTCATTTAGTTGAGTTTAGCAAATTCATGCGGACTAAGTGAATTCGATAAAAATAATGATGCGGAAGGATGGAACCGTGGGATCTTAACCGGTGTCGTTATAATCAACTTTAAGATTTGTTTTAATTAAAACACAAAAAACACTTGGAAATTAAGACTTCTCTAAACCAAAACACTTTTCTCATCCCCTGATTTATGACTTCTAAAACTAAACCTCTGCAACAACAAGGAGCTCGGAGCATGGTGGGCAGCACGGCCATCGTCATCAGCAAAACCTGAGTCTACTTCAGCAAAACTGTCTTAGAATTAAATAACAAAGCCATAGGACTTCGAGGTAGTTTGCCTAGAGCAATATAAATCCTCAATTCTTCGTTAGGCATTTGCATTGCAAATTAAGCCCTAACCGGTCTTACGATTCTGAGGTAGTCGTTGGATACGACATAAACCCTCACATCTTCGAGGCTATCTGCATGACTGTGTCATGCAAATATAAGCCCTAATTAATTAAAATTGGCAAGATCAAAACATTTAGATAAATATTAGGACTTTCCTAAACTCAAGCCAAACAATAGGATAGTCGGGAAATTTCCGAAGTTCGCTTCGAATCTGTGATTTCTCCTACTTTTCTTCCTTTGATTTCTCAAAATAAAATGTTCCAAACTTGATCCATTCCCTATTGAAATTCCAGAATTCAATCCTTTGAAAAACTTACACTTTGAAATTCTTGAGAGCAGAATTATTGATTATTATTGAGAGTTTTATTAGGTGATTCCCGTCACTTAAGATGTAATTAACTATAGGGGCTTGCCCTTATAGGGAATTTTAAAGAACCCGAGTAATATAAACCCTGTTTAATGCTTTCATATTAAGCGGGGAATTTGTCGGCTTATAAAATTGGTTCGCGGACCAAACGGATGTCACAAATCTTTTAGTTTGTTTAATCGAGCCCCATCAGTCGAGCGGTGTGTCTATCCTTAGGGATAGATACACGGTTTGTGGTGCGGTGCTCGTTTATATAAACTATTTGGGATGTGAGATCGGTTTAATCTCATATCTTAAAACCTTCAAATTTAAAATCATTTTCAAAATCAAATACTACTTTTCAAAATTATTTATTTAAATTAAATTAAAAATTCGCCGACAACTTCTGTTAGGCGACCTCCTTTTCAAAATAAAACACACAACCTAAAAAAATATGCCGACAAATTCTGGCGACTCCGCTGGGGAAATTCCTCTCTCCATTTTAGTCAAATAATTCTGCTTTCAAAAATCGGTAGTGTATCCATGTCCTTAATGGGTCAAACTACCCTTCTTTCCGTTGGGATGCTATGTTCATTTCTACCTTGAACAAGTATAGCCAACATTCTCTCGGATTTAGGAGCCATTGTTTAGACACCCCTAAACGGAGAGGTTCGAGATCCTTTTACCTCATTTTTGAGGTGGGGTAGACCCCAATAGGTGTTAGTTTAGGAATGATCCTTCGAGTCGAGAAGTCTTGCTTAAGACTCTCTTTTCCTTTCCAACTCGAATCGATTCCTTACCTTCTCTACACCTTTGAACATTCCGTTCTAAATAAACAAACCCTCTAATAAGTGATTCTTTTAACAAATGATTCCTTCTTATAAATACATGAACAAGAATGTGTTCGGACTCTTTTCAATTCCTTTCTTTTCGTCCTAAAGAAAAAGAAGCATAACTTGGGACTGACAACCAGAATCTACCCTGCAGAAATGGAAGCCCCAAAGCTGATTTTCTCCTTCACCAATGGACTGGACTTCGCTGTCTATAAGGATGAGCTGCCCGACAATGGGATCATCCGATTTGGACAAGGATTTGAAAACACGAATGTCAAGATCACCGACATCTCCCTCTTTGCACTGACGAACAAGGTATCTGAAGCTGAGGAGCCGCTGCTTGAGTTCAACCTTAGGTCGACCCAAGAGTTTCCTCCCCTGCAAAGGATCCCGACTAAGAGGAATGCTGCCGTCCGCGAGAGCCGTTCTTACTACCCCCATCTGGTCTAGTTGTTTCTGCATCTACCCCGACTTCGCCAAATCAAAGGGGAAAGAAATCCGGAATTATGGTAAACTTGTTACAGTGGAGGGTACGGATCTTCCTGTAAGACCTTCGTTTTCGAAATCGGGTCCGGTTCAAAGATTCCATCACCGACAAGGACCCAAAGAAGAAACGAAGTAGAAGGATCGCTAGAGAAGCCGAGCTGCTGAAATTGCTTTCCTAGAGGAAATTCCGAACCGCTCGAATATACACCGTGCCGCGAATATACACCGTTGCTCGACTACATACCACTTTTGGGAGGAAGCAGGTTCCATCCCCTCTCCGCCGCAGAGGACGAGGAAAATGTTCGCAAGATTGCTGCCACGTTACCTCAACCCGCATATTACAACGATAGCCGCAAGAAAAGGACTAGAACTACGCCGTTTGCTCGACTGCAAACTTTGGTAGAAAAGTTAGCAAGGAAGGAAAACTGCCCTGTATCGGAGATTCTACGAAGGATAGGGCGGGTGCCAGTCAAATCCCGTCTTGGGCCCCGAGTAGAACCTGCTATCATGACAGAAAAGCCAAGTAAAAGAATGAAGGCTAGTCCGCCCGTTGTCGTCTCAGGATTACAGATTAGGGAGGATACCACCTTCCGACGATTTGGCCGACGGACCATGCGGTCCTAGACCTTCTGCTGCTAGAAGGATGGTATGGCGTCCCATTACTGGGCAGTTGAGATTGAAACAGCAGCCCGAGAGAGAAAGTCTCGCCAGGAGGCTGGAATCTGAAGAAAGTGCTATTGCGATAAAGGGGACTCGTGAAAAGGGGACCCGGCAGCTATCGCATAACAACCGCAAGGACGCACAGAAAGCCCCACTAGAAGATGCCATGGAAAAGTTGAGAACCGATACTCGACGGTTGGCAAAAGAAAGAGAAGAAAAGTTCGGAGACGAGATTGATTCATCGGAATTCATGGACGACGAATACGCGAGAAATCAACATGGTTGAGACACGAGCTTCATCGGCTTCGCAAGGTGCTCCTGCGGCACGCGAAGAGAGGAGCCGGAGCGATGAGAAGGCAGACTTCGGGAAAAGACGACACGATCGCTCAAATGGCGAAAAGGATGGAAGAGATGGCCGTAGCTCTGGCCACTCTCCAGAGTCAAGTACAACCACATAGAGAGACACCCCCAGAGGTCATTCACATTGTAGACGGAGGAAAGGAGATTACATCCGTCAACGGGGATGATCAGTTAAAGAAGGATACAACACAAAGTATGATCCCTGAAAAGGATATCAAGAACTTGGTAGAACGGCGAGTGCGAGAAGCCTTAGCACAATCGAAGAGCGGAACATCCATTCGGACGGGTAGACCTTACCTAGAAGAATTCGACGACGTCCCGATACCGAAAGGCTTCGTACCACCTCTGTTCAAGACCTTCGACGGAACCGGGAACCCACGACGAGCATGTTGCACACTTTCGTGCCGGTTGTTGTAATGCGGCGGGAGCGATGCATTACTCTTCCGACGGTTCGTCGGCGGTCGTCGAGAATCGCCTTCGGCCGGTATGCGGAATTACCAAATGGTTCGGTGAAGACGTTCTCGGAGCTAGAGAACCTCTTCATCAAGCGATTCGCTGGAGCTCAGCACCACATCACTATAGGTGATTTAGTGGTAGAGAAACAAAGGCCGAATGAAACTTTGGTAGATTACATACTTCGATGGAGGAACTTAAGCATGAAGTGTGAACCACAACTGCAAGAACAACATGCGATCGGCATCTTACTTAAAAGCATTCACGGCCGATAGCACTTCTCCTCGAGGGATTCACTATTAAGACTTTTGAGAAGTTGTTAAGCAAGGCCGGAAGCTTGCAAGAAGAGGCGAAGCAATTAAGTTTCGCCGACAAGACGGACAAGCGAAGCCGGTGAAGACTTTCGAGAAGAAGTCCGGGATCGTTGCGACGGTTGACAAAGGCAAGCAGCCGATGCAAATACCACCGAACGGCCGCAACAACCACAACGGAATTACCGAGCAACCCCAGGTCCAGCTATCGGTCATCTCCGCGGTATGAACAACCGCCTCGTCCGCAACGTACATTGAGGGAGCTTCGAGCGAGAGAATATCCGTTCAAGAACGAAGCGAGTGCCGAAAATGTTCCATAGTCCGATGAAGACTCCGGATTTTCAGTGCCGAGCCTAAAAGACCGGAGGAAGTCAACAAGAAAGGTGATCCCAACTTTTGCCCCTACCACCGGATGCTTGGGCACAAGATAGAAGATTGCATTACCTTTAAGAGTTGGCTCAACGACAACCTTCGGAAAGGGAATATAACAATCCTGAAGGAGTACATGAAGGAAACCCTGAAAGGAGGTTCCGTCAATGTTATCTCAACTGATCCCGTCATTCCGATAGATCCCTATGCGACTAATGATGGATGGACTACCGCCTGGACAAGGTCTTCGAAAAAGATTTTAGACGAGCATCCGAACCACCTCGGTGCGAGCTTCAATTCGGAGTTCGAGACACATTAAGCCGGTATTATCACTTGCGATAGAAGAACCACCTCAACAGGAGACGATTGAAGAAAAGAAGAAAATCGACGAAGAAGAGAGGACTGAGATTCCTAAGGCTAGACTAGGGGCTGCTTATCCTAGGATAGTTGTTTCCGATTCGGGGAGAAATCCCTCGAACCTCTGATTTTGTATGATTATCTGCTCACTTCGGTGGGATCATATAATGATAAGGGTGATGGCGTTGGCTACGTTTTGACTGTTTCTAATGATTACGTAACTAGCGACAATCCGGATATCGATTTCGATACCAACGACAATTCTCAAATCATACACGATCTCGACGATCAAAATAACGAAGAAGACACCCATCAAGGAGGTTACGAAAGCTCAACAAGCAACGAATCTATCTGCGAGTTTAGAGGAGCTCCAGTCACGATAGAGTTAGAGCCTTCAGATTCTAAAGATAATCCGAAAGAGCCTGTCATTCCGATTCAGGAGGAGACACTGGCAAGCTCAACACCAGATTCAGAAGAAATTATAGAAGTCAACTTAAGAAGTGGAAGAGTTCTACCTCCGAGAATGGGTCCAAAAGATAAAGGAAAGCAGGTGGTTGTTCAAGAAGAACCAACCCCAGCAGAAGAAATACTCGTTCGTGAAGAAGCCGAGACACATGAAAATAAAGTGGACTACAACGTGCTAGCCTATCTTAGGAAACTACCGACCAAACTGAGCATTTACGATGCTCTCATCTTATCAAAGGAGATGAGAGAAGCTCTGATCAAGGCCTTACTTGATCCAGAAATTTGCTTAGCTCAAATGGCCGGAGATTCCTTAGATGAGGTTTGCTCGTTAAAAGAACAACGAGGCATTACCTTCACGGACAATGACCTACTACTTGGGACAGCAGATCACAACCGACCGTTGTACATTTTGGTTACAATTGGGAAGTTTACACTCTCCAGAGTATTGGTGGATCCAGAAGCATCGATCAATATAATGAGTCTTCGAACACTAGCATACTTGGAAATTGATGCTCGCGAGCTCGAAACGAGACAAAATGTTATTAAGAGGATTCAACCAGAAAGGAGAAAGAGCCCTCGGGTCAATAACGCTACTGATGAAGACCGGTGACTTAGCAAAGACAATCGCAAAATTTCACATAATTGATTCAGAGACATCGTTCAACGCTCTGCTGGGCCAACCGTGGATACATGAAAACAGGATGGTACCATCATCTCTGCATCAGTGCATCAAATACTACGATGGAGGGGAACAGTGCATCAAAGGCGACTTACAACCATTCTCCGTACATGAAATTGGAATCCATGAAGATGCAGCTTATTATGCACCGCCAAAGAAAACAATCTTCTCCAGAGATACCGTAACAAATGAAGCAATGAAAGTTCAGGACGACGAAGAACCTGAAGTTCTAGTCCAACAGTCACTCACCACTCCCTTACGGTGAGATGGTGAATGTTTCTCCACAACTCGCATCCGAGGCCGAGGCCGGGGACGAGGTCGTGGTAGAGACGCTAGGACAGTTGGACAGAGGAAACCAGCCATCAACGTTGATTGGGATGATAGTTCTGAAGAAGAAAAAGAAATCAAACAAGAAGCAGCGGCAATAAGTCAGAAGAAGCCGCAATTCAAGATCTCTCTCGAAGATGAAAAGAATGAAGAATACAAATCAATGTACGAGAAAATTAACCACTACGTACATACTATGACCCCGACCCGATCCATTCTAATAAGATCGAGGGTATGGTGGTCAAAGAGGTACGTAACGACGATGCAAGGCCAATCAAATTCTACCGTGGTGCCTCTTCCTCCAAAGCCGAAAATGATGTACAATTCGAAGATGTCACTTCATCGGAATTAATGGAATTACCTTTTGAGTGGTACTCTCCCTGTGTTCAAAATTTAATTCGGCGTGGTTTCTTACCTCGACAATGGACAAAAGGCCAATCACAACATTTTGAAAAATTATGGAATAATTCCGGTCGTCCACCCGATTCAAAGTATGGTCTCGGATTCGGCACGGTAGGGTCGGTTGAAGATACCGAATTTTGCTTGGTTGTCACTTGCGAGCCCAATGAAAGCTGCATGGAAACTACGGACGAACTCGAAGATTTACAAATTGGAGACGCTCCACCGAATTCGAAGAAGAAATCAAATCTACAATAGATGAGTTAACGGAAGTTAACTTAGGTACTAGCGAAGAGCCTAGGCCTATCTTTGTTAGCTCCTTACTCAATAAAGAAGACTCCGAAGAAATAATCAAGTTATTAATGGAATTTAAAGACTGTTTTGCTTGGAACTACGATGAGATGCCAGGATTAGCTCCAGAGGTCGCAGATCCATAAGCTAGGAGTGGATCCTACTTCGTCCCGGCCGGACAAGGTCCCAGAAGAATGCGTCTAGAAATCGAACAACAAGTCATAGCCGAAGTTAAAAAGCTAATAGACGCTAAATTTGTCACGTGAAGAACAATACCGACTTGGTTAGCCAATGTGGTACCGATCGGAAAGAAGAATGGTCGGATCGAATTTGTGTGGATTTCGGAGATTTAAACGAGGCATGTCCAAAAGATGAATTCCTCTACCGATCCGGAACCGATGATCGACATTGCTTCGACACACGAGATATTCTCATTCATGGATGGATCTTCGGGATACAACCGGATAAAAATGGCTCCGGAAGATGAAAAGCTTACGAGCATTCGAACGCCGATCGGAGTATTTTGCTACACGAGTGATGCCATTCGGATCGAAGAACGCAGGAGCAACCTACCAAAGAGCGATGACAAGAATTTTTGATGATCTCATCCACAATCAAGTCGAATGCTACGTAGACGATGTGGTCATCAAAAGCAAAGTAAAGGAAAACCACCTGTATGATTTGAGAATTGTTTTGGAACGATTAAGACAATTTAACCTTAAGATGAATCCCTTAAAATGCGCCTTCGGCGTCACCTCCGGGAAATTCTTAGGATTCGTTGTCCGACATTGTGGAATTGAAATCGACCGGAGAAGATTAAAGCTATCTTAGAAATGCCGCCTCCCAAAACCTTAAAACAACTACGATCTTTTCAAGGGAAGCTGGCATATCTTCGACGCTTTATCTCAAACTTGTCAGGTAGGTGTCAGCCTTTCTCGGCACTAGTTAAAAAGGACGCCAAATTTGTTTGGGAAGAGAAATGCCAGAAAGCCTTCGAGGACATCAAACAATATTTAATGACACCTCCTGTCTTAGCAGCCCCGATCTCGGGTAGACCGGCGATACTTTACACCGCGACTTTAGACGACTCTCTCGGAGCCTCGTTAGCCGGGTCGATGATGAGGGTAAAGAAAACGCTCTTTACTACTTAAGCCGTCGTTTACTTCCGACGGAAGTAAGGTATCTCGCAATTGAAAAGCATTGTTTGGCCCTGATCTTAGCCGCTCAAAAGCTCAGGCACTACATGCTTTCTCATAAGGTCAACCTAATCTCGAAGTTTAATCCATTGCAATACTTGATGACTCGTCCAACACTTTCCGGCGGACTTGCCGGATGGTCGATGATATTATTGCAATTCGATATAACTTTCGTGCCTCTTCGTGCCGTAAAGGGACAAGTCTTAGCAGACTTCCTCGCAGCACACCCTTTGCCGGCCGAATCTCCTCTCAATGACGATCTGCCAGATGAACAAATAATGAACCTAGAAGACCTTGATGATCGACGTTGGGAATTGTATTTCGACGGAGCATCTTCAGCACACAAAGACGAAGAATCACAAGTGATAGTGCCCGGTAAGGCAGGAATCGGGCTAATCTTTATAACACCGGAGCGGGGATGTTAAGATACTCCTACCACTTGACAGAACCATGTACAAACAATGAAGCAGAATATGAAGCCCTCATAACGGGACTGGAATTAACTATTCAAATGGGGATAACAGACATCAACATCTTACGGGGATTCACAGTTAATCATTCAACAGATCGCCGGACAGTACAAAATTTTAAAGCCAAGGCTCGAGCAATACTTCCAATATGCCATACAGCTGTTGGAACAGATTCCAAATGTGACAATCTACAAAATTCCCAGAAAAGAAAACGCTTTAGCAGATGCTTTAGCTTGTCTCGCAAAAGAATTTGCCTGTTTGCAAGATGAGTCAGTGGAAGTGTTAGTTCACGGACGTTAGGTCCTATCACGGCTCGACATAGACACAATACACAAATCGAGAAAAAGAGAAAGAATCGGTTGCAACGAGTGACGAAAAACACAGAAGATTGGCGACAGCCATTGACAGACTACCTACAAACAGGAAAGCTACCAGACGATAGGTCATTAGCCCATCAGATCAAGAAAAGAACTCTGTCTTACACATTAATAAACAACACATTGTACAGAAGGTATTTTGATCAAATGTGGCTAAGGTGCCTAAGCGGGTCCGAGGCCCATGAAATTGTTAAGGAGCTGCATTCAGGACTCTGTGGCGCTCACCAGTCGGGTCCGAAGATGAAAATGAAAATTAAAAGACTAGGGTACTACGGCCCTCGATGATGACCGATCGCATGAAAATCGCCAAGAGCTGTCACCAATGCCAAGTGCACGGAGTGGTTCTACACCAACCTCCAAATGTGCTGCACCCGACAATTGCGTCATGGCCATTTGAATGTTGGGGCACAGATATTGTGGGTCCAATAGAACCACGATCTTCAAAAGGACATCGCTTCATTCTTGCGGCTACAGATTACTTTTTCAAGTGGGCAGAGGCAGTTCCACTCAGAGAAGGGAAAGCACACCACGTGCTACAGTTTTTCAAGATCCAAGTTGTCTACCATTTCAGAGTGCCACGCAGGATTATCTCAGATAATGGGTCAGCATTCAGAAGCACACAAATCAACAATTTTGTCAGGAGACACGGAATCGACTGGCGATACTCAACAATTTACTACCCAAGAGCAAACGGCCTCGCTGAGGCTTTTAATAAAACTCTCGTTCAAATCTTAAAGAAAACTTTGGACGATAATAAGTGGAATTGGCACGAGAAGTTGTTAGAAGCCTTATGGGCCTACGGACGACCTTCGAACTCCTACTCAAGCTACACCTTACGCTCCGGTGTATGGGTCCGAGGCGATGTTACCTTTAGAGGTTCGGCTTCCTTCACTCGGAATTGCGATTGCAAACAAGATCAAGACGGAAGAGAACGCCAAATTACGACTAGAAGAATTAGAAAGCACTGGAAGGGAAAAGACTTGCGGCGCAACGAATTTAGAACTATACCAAGCTAAGATGGTTCGAGCCCATGACAAAGCTGGTCCGCCCAAGAACCTTCAAAGTTGGTGACTTAGTTCTCGTTCTCAAGAGACTTATTCTTGCACACCGCAAGATAGGAGGAAAATTTGAACCCACTTGGGAAGGACTGTTTGCGGTTGAAGCAGTATACTCAGGAGGTTCCTACCGGCTAGTGAATTGTCGGGGAGAACGACATATGCTTCCGATCAACGGACGATACTTGAAAAAGTATTACACTACCTGATGTTTCGAAGGAATGAATTCTTCATCCCTAAGAAACACAGGCGAAGTAATTACTGATGATTGAGTCCGAACCCAAAAATAATAAAATGTGTTAAAATAAATAAAATCGTGATAATAAAGTTTTCCTTGTTTTCTTTTCCAAATCAAAATCTCTTTCCTGATCTTATCCCGCTTCATTCCTGCTAAATTTAAAAATACAAGAAGTAATAAAAAATGTGTCTTTAATAAACATTTTCTTAATGTTCTTGTTCTTAGTACAGCCCCTGATCCTTTTCCTTGTCTTTTCGCAGGGAAATGTCGAACGGGCGGTTGGTCCCGAACTTTAAGAATGGCGTAAGCCTTGCACTCGATGAAAAGAGGGTGAAAGATGGAGCGATAATCGAGATTGACTCGGATTTTGCACCAGCGAGCCTACGATACGAGGAAAGTGACCGGGTCCCGGTTGACCGAGAAGAACCGCCGGGCGGACGAGTGATGAAAATGGGTGGCCCAAGCCACCAATCCAACAGACGAAGAAAAGAAAGGCAAGCACTCGAAGAAGATAAGAAAATGAAGTCCGTAGTCACTACGGTAGAGGGCGAGCTTGTCGGCGCCGCGCCCACGGAGATTCAAGAAGTTCGGAGAGCTACTCTCACAGCAACGCAACGAAGAAATAAGAATCGCCGTATCCGTAAGATGTTAATAAAACTAGGCGCGGACCGGCGCGACGAGACAGATTGCTAATGCCGGTACATACACTTCAAGGACACCGGTTCACCGGGAACCCGAAGAAAGGAGGCCGGCTCCTAGGATAACAGAAAGGACCGGGGAAATCTCCGGAAGATCGGAAGAAAGAAGGCTACCACGCCACCGGACGGAACCACCAGGTGATGCATGACCTTGTTGCGGAAGCAACCCCGGGGATGTCCCGACGAGCATCATCCCCGAGGAGCCGAGGTATGCGGGAGAACGTGAAGGAATTGAACCGTATATCCCACAATATGTCACCGGGCCTCGCCATCCGCGGATCATTCCGGAATACGAGTGGAGAGAATGCGGATTGTTGAAAAGAAAACCTTTGAATACTTCGAGAGAATTAGAGGCGAAGGATCAACATACTAGAGGGCCTCGAGCTACATACGGACGTATTCTCGGAGTATGAACAACGAGCAAATCGTGGATTGTATCCGGGATTTGAAAAGAATGGGCCGAGCGGGCCGCCTAAGGGAAAATACCTACTCAGAACCCCGGAGATGGATGCCAGGGAAAGGAAGAATCACAATACAATGTGGATGCTGTTACAACTTTGCGGAAGACAGGAAGGGAAACCCTCCGGGAATACTCCGTCATGGCCAAGTGGATCCGATGCCACTAGTCATCAAGAGAATGATAAAGAGATTGATAACATGGAGGGTACGCCGGAAGATTGCATACCCAATAGTTGCATTATCAACATCTACAAGCGGGGTGATCGCATACCTCCACACATAGATCACCACGACTTTGTCGGACCCTTCGCACGGTCTCTTTCCCGAACGAGTGTAACATCATGTTCGGATCCGACCTCCGGATAGCGAGGCCGGGTGAGTTCCGAGGGCCGGTGAAGATATCTTTACCGGTAGGTTCCGTCATGATGCCGAAGGGCAACGGAGCGGATATCGCTAAGCATTGCATACCGGGAGTACCGGTGAAGCGGATCTCGGTTACTTTCGGGAGGATGGACGACAGGAAGACACCTTACCATTTCCGACCGGACCCGTAGCTAGAGAGCCTCCGGCCTTACGAGCCGTGAGTTACATGGAAAATATCACACCTCCATTGTACATCTATACGGCATCCTTGCCAAGGATGGCTTGGAAGGTGATGTTATTGACCATGTACCCCACTATTCGGACATGGATTTTTGACGGATGCTTCTTTGGATGGATCGACAAAGATCATACATAGTCCGTTTTGAGTTTACATGGATTGTATGAAATATATTCCGGATCAAGTTGTATGATGTATCTTCGACATGATTGGAATGAAAGTGACCATGTCACATTTTTGGCCTTCACCTCTTTTGTGCAAATTGATTGGGAAACGCCATTAAAGTTAAATGAACTTCGAACAAAGAACAGAAAAGAAATAAAAAAAAAAGAATAAAAGAAAACTTTCCTTAAAAATATAAAAATGATAAACACCAAATTCACATGAACCTTAAATAAACGATAAGATAAAATTTGAATCATTAAAAGATAAACGAAATCAACATAAATGTTAAATAAAATTCTCAATAAAATTTCAAATGTGATCTTCCAAATTTCAAATCAAATCTTAAATCAAAATTTCAACCGAGTTCAAACTCATCCTTCCAAATTTCAAATTCAATCTTTCCAGATTTCAATTCTCAATCAAATTCAAATTCAATTTCTTCCAAATCTCAAATCAAATTCTCAATCAAATTTCAAATTCAATCCTTCCAAATTTTAAATCAAATCTAAATCAGACATCAAAATCAAACTTTTTGGGTCGAGGATTTTACATCCAAGACTGCACTGCTTTAGGATTCTTTCCCTATTGCACTGAAATACATCAAATTCAAACTTTTTGGGTCGAGGATTTTTACATCCAAGATCGCACCTTGCTAGGATTCTTTCCCTATTGCACTTGAAATACATCAAAATTCAAATTTTTGGGTCGAGGATTTTACATCCAAGACTGCACTGCTTTTAGGATTCTTTCCCTATTGCACTGAAATACATCAAAATCAAACTTTTTGGGTCGAGGATTTTACATCCAAGACTGCACTGCTTTAGGATTCTTTCCCTATTGCACTGAAATACATCAAAATCAAACTTTTTGGGTCGAGGATTTTTACATCCAAGACTGCACTGCTTTAGGATTCTTTCCCTATTGCACTGAAATACATCAAAATCAAACTTTTTGGGTCGAGGATTTTACATCAAAGACTGCACTGCTTTAGGATTCTTTCCTATTGACCTTTGAAATACATCAAAATCAAACTTTTTGGGTCGAGGATTTTTACATCCAAGACCGTACCGCTTTAGGATTCTTTCCTATTGCCTTTGAAATACATCAAAATTCAAACTTTTGGGTCGAGGATTTTACATCCAAGACTGCACTGCTTTAGGATTCTTTCCCTATTGCAATGAAATACATCAAATTCAAACTTTTGGAGTTGAGGATTTTACATCCAAGACTGCACTGCTTTAGGATTCTTTCCCTATTGCACTGAAATACATCAAAATCAAACTTTTTGGGTCGAGGATTTTTACATCCAAGACTGCACTGCTTTAGGATTCTTTCCCTATTGCACTGAAATACATCAAATTCAAATTTTTGGGTCGAGGATTTTACATCCGAGACTGCATTGCTTTAGGTTCTCTCCCTATCGCAATGAAATAAATCAAAATCAAATTCTTGGGGTCAAGGATTTTACATCCGAGACTGCATTGCTTTAGGATTCTTTCCCTACCGCAATGAAATACACCAAAATCAAACTCTTGAGGTTAAGGATTTTACATCTGATACCGCATTACTCTGAGATCTCTCCTCATTGTAATGATTCAATCCGATAGATTCGATTTTCTTTTGGGGTTGAAGATCTTACATCTAAAACCACAAAATTCCAATTTTCATTCCAAATCAAATCCCTCAAATTAATTTTGACAAAACTTCAATCTAAATTAAAACTCAAAACTAAAATCTAAGTTCACACGTCAAACTTAAACCGAAACAAAATAAAATCTAAATCGAAATTCTCCCGGGTCATGTGAATCGGAATTCACCTCCTTTTCTATTCCCCAGCGAGAGTTCAGGTATCTCCAGTTTTGGGAACATACCCGATACTCCCCAGCGAAAATTCTTTTGCTTTGTCCTAAGTTTGTCACTTGGACATTTGTGTTGGTTTTGTTGATCGCTTCGGTCAACACCAATATGCGCGGTGTGCTCCGTCAGCTCACCACACCTATTGGGGGTCCATTTGTTGACCTCATTTTTGATGAGGTCTTCTCTTCTTCTTTTTAGTGCTTAGGATCTAGCCTTAGGCTTTTCCTTTGACTATCTTAGAGGACTAGAATTGGGACCCATCTTTTAGAAACTCAAACCACTTCTAAACTCCCTTCAAACTCCGCAAACTTGACTATAGACTCCTAATCACCTAGAGGGTTGAAATCAAATGTGGAAGTTTAAAGGATGAGTTCCTATAGGACTCTTTGGCCTTAGGACGCATCCGGGTGGCACTGGTCGCAGTGAAGGGGTTGACTTACACACACACTACACCTATACACTACACTTTCACACACCTCCAAAAAAAACACACCCATACCCAACTTGACCTCCTGACTCATAAAGGTGATTCACATGGATGGTCCTTAACCCCTAAGCCCTTGGCTAAGAGGGTTAGGAACAACATAGTGAATGCCTCAAATGAGTCCCTTCATGGCTCATATGGGCTTGATATGGCTTCATGGCTCAACCAAAATGATTTCATTCCACTTACATCCACCCAATCTTTAATTTCCCAAATTTTCAATTTTTGACCCCCGGGACCCTACACCCGCTTAGCCTACCCAAAACTCTTGAAATTACCCAAATTTTTGCAAAATTTCCAAATTACCCAAAATCCTCCAAAATCATTCCCAAACATTTCCACATCATCCAAATTGATCATCCATACCCAAAAATACCAAAAATTCCAAAAATACCTCCCAATACCCTCCAAATACCCAAAACACCACTCTTGGCCAAAAAATCCAAAAATTCAGAAAATTCCCAGAAAATTCCAAAAAATCCCAAATATTCCCAAATTCATTTTTTCCAACTACACCATGGGCCAATTTTGTCAATTTACCCTACTTTTGTCAAAACCCCCAATTTGACCCATTTTAACCCTAAGTGAACCCAATGCCAAACCAAACCTACCCAATTAACCCAAATTCTGGTCCAATTCAGTTCTAAAATTCAATTAAACATTCCCAATACCAATCTAGACCAAATCCAAGTTCAATTTGATTGACATTTGGATCCAATTCCATTTTTGGCCTTAAAGCCCAATTTGGACTCATGACCCAAACCTAACCCAAACTCACCCAATTCAACTCCAATTAACCCCAAATCTTTTCTAAATCTTCCTTAGCATCCCCACAAGCAAAACACTAACATGATTTGCCCAAAATTTGGACCCAAACCCCACTCAAATTCAACCCAAAGCTAAAAGGCCCAATTTTGACCTAAACCCAAACCTAACCCAAATGAGCCAAAACCTCAAAATCAAAGCCCAACCAAAGTCAAAACCTCTTTGAAACACTCCCATAAACATTTCTCAACATTAATTTTACATCAATTTCAACCCTAGCCCAACATTGGCCCAAGTTAGCCCAATTTGACCTACATAGGCCCACTTACCAAATAAATCCAAATTCGAACCAATTCAACCCCAAATCACACCAAATTGACTCCAAGCCCTTCATAGAACATCCCTAAACCAATTATAACACTTATTTGACAAGGTCCTTCACAAAATCTTCACCCAAATGCCCATCCTAAAATCAAAAAGCCCATTCCCCTTAAACTTTCCTAAAAGCCCACTTCCTTGAAATTCAAAAGCCCAAATTCATCCAAAGCCCACATGGCACTTCCCTCATCATCCATTTAATCAAAATTGTCCCTAAGTTCCAAAGTCATCAATTAAACAATTCCAAATCAAGCCCCATATAAATTCCCATCAAAATACCAAAATTTTCTTAAATCCTTTTTTTATGAAATTGACCCAAGCTTTTCCCAAGCCAAATGGAGCCAAGGATGAGCCATTCACAAGCCATATGAAGCCATGAAAGTTTGGCATGTGACCATGCCATTAATGGCAAAAGGAGGAGGTCCTTTAACCATCTCCTAAAAGTCATTAGCCTTAAGCATGTTTCCCCTTAACCAAGATTTAATCCAAATATTCTTGGATAAGGACATCACCACCTCTTGACCGGCTAGCCTAACTGATCTTCTCGGCCCAAGACCGAGCATGGGGAGGTGAACCCAACCCAAACCAATGGGTTGACCAATTTCAAGCCAAAGTGGCCTCTCCCCATACCATTTTAATCCAAGCACTTTACACATGTCCAAGCCCGATTGACTTCACCATTGCCAAGCCCCGACCTCCCCGGTCGAGATGGTGACCCATGCTGCGACCGGCCACCGCCTGGATCGCCGGAAAACACCACACCCGAGAGCTCACATGTGAGCCAACTTTGGAATTCCACCTTGCTGAGCTGCCCCATGCCCAATGGCCACCATGGTTGTTCTTCCCATGACCAGAGCAGCTGATCCCAACCCTTGGCCATCCCTGGGAGGCTCTCCAGCCACCTCTATTTAAACCCGACCCCCTCACGGCCATGAGAAGAGAGTTGCACAAACCTTGCCGAAACTCTGCCAAAATTGTTCCAATCGAAGGTGCAACAACTCTCAGATCTAAGCCACACTTCTCTGAGCAAAGGTATGAGCTAATTCTTCATCCCGAGCTTCTGGAGATTCTCCATTTCAAATGCTTTAATTTCAATGCATGATAATCGTATAGATGTGTTCGTCTCTTCAAGACGAATCCATAGAGCATAAGAACATGAAAATCCATTGAGTATCGAGTGAGATCTTAGGGATTTAGTGTGGACAGCTCTCGGGTGAGAACGCTCGGGGACGATGAACGGATGCCGTCCATTTAATACACACACGGACAGACGGCTCAGATCGCGTCGGATCAGAAGACGGAGCGATACAGCGGGCCCCGGGAGCGCTGACTCGGATGGCGGCGTCGAATGGGAGCGCGACGCGTGTGCGTTCGGAGATGCCGAGGATGACGCGGCGCCGCGTGGATAAATAGAAAATTAGGGTATTTTCCTATTTATTTAATTCCCTAAACTTCAAAAATTCATAACTTTGTGTAGAAAAATCAGAAAAATAAAATTAAAATACCCTCTTGCTCAGTGAACAGAGGAGAATAATGTGGAGAAGAAATCATTTAATTTCATCAAGTATTTTATTTTTTATAATTTATTTACTCTCTGCATACATTTAATTCTCCATACATGTATACAATTCACCATGGCATTAGACCATAGGGCTTTTGAAGCCTCTGAATTTGGGAACATTTCCTAAATTTTCCAAAGTCAGAGGCCATCCCTATGAAGAGTTATTGATTTTTCAAATTCATGTTGCTCTTTTGAGTATTTTAATTCCAATAAATAACATGTTGTGAAATAAATTCTAGGAAAATTTGGTGATGTTCCTTATGACCAGAGAACCCTAGGAAAAATAGGTTTTGAGTTAGTTCATTTAAAACAACCCTAATTGGCTTAAACACTCAAAATAGATCTCTAATTAATTAGAGCTAACCATACATTAAATTGACTTCAAATCAATTCTCCATTGACCTTTAGGATCAAAGGAACCTACCATAAAAATTTGAGGTCAATTGGACTTGGTTAGCCCCATTAATTGGGTTGATTAAGCCACTTAGTCATTTTAAACTTTAAAAATTCATAACTTTCAAAATATCTTTCAAAAATTCACCAAATTAGTTTTGGAGCCTCTCTGATATCAGGGGAATCTAAGAAAATTAAAATTTCAATTTTCTAAAAAAGTTGATTTTTAATATTATTTTAATATTTTTAATAATTAAAAAATAATAAAAATCACAAAAATAATAAAATTCACCAAAATGTCACATTTTGAATTTTAATCACTTAGGAACAAACCCCATATTTTTCTTAGGTCTATTTAGTGAGATATTAAATTTTAAAGCTCTAGGGTAATTTTAAAATTAAAAAAATGTATTTTCTAGCATTTTCACTAAAATAATTATAATAAATCATAGAAAAATCAGAAAATTGTAAAATTTGATTCTCTGATTTTCTTGGTATCAGAGAGATTTTTGAAAAATATAAAATTCATTTTTCAACATTTATTTTATTTTTAAATTAATTAACACTCCAAAACTTAAAATAATTATAATAAAAATAATATAATTCAAAAAATCACCAAAATTGGTCCAAGTGGTCCTCTGGTCATTAGGAATGCCCCTTAATTTTCTTAAGGACAGAAACTTTCCCTTGGTTATGTTATTAAATTTTCCTTGGAAATCTCTATTTTCCACCAAAAATAATTATATAAATAAATTAAATATAGAAAAATCACATTTTCTCCTCTCATGTCTTTATTGACATATGAGTGAAGTCACATAAAAATTTCAAGTTCATTTAAGCTCAATTTAGTGAGTTATGAAATTATTAAGATTAAAGGGTAAAGTGGTAATTAAAATTTTAATCCTTAATTAAAACTTTAGGTTTAATAAAAAATTAACAAGTAAAATATTTGATCTTAATCTGATTTGGATGATTGAAATTTAAATAATTAATGGGTAGAAACCCATTAAGCAATTTAAAATGATTAAACCTTAATTAAATAATTGATTAAATTTGGAAGAATAATAAAATTGGAATTATTAAAATAGGGATATTATTAGGAAGAGATTTATTCTTTAATTTAAAAATCCCTAAATTAATTATCTCATTAATATTCAATTCTTAATTAAAATGATAACTCAAATTTAAAATATTAAAAGACTTAATCATTAAACTAAAATCAAATTATTGAACTCTTTTAAAATTTTAATTAAAATTAAAATGAATAAAATTAAATTAAAAATTAAATTAAATTAAATTAAATTAAAAATTAAATTAAATTAAATTAAAATAAATTAAATTAAATTAAAAATTAAATTAAAATTAAATTAAATTAAAAATTAAATTAAATTAAATAAATAAATAAAATAAAATAAAATTAAATTAAAAATTAAATTAAAATTAAATTAAATTAAAAATTAAATTAAATTAAATAAGCAAATTAAATTAAATAAATTAAATTAAATTAAATAAATTAAATTAAATTAAATTAAATCAAATTAAATTAAAATTAAATCAAATCAAATTAATTTAATGTAACATCAAATCAAATTAAATTAAGTTAAATCAAATTAAAGATTAAATTAAATGAATAAGTTAAATTAAAGTAAATTAAATTAAATTAAATTAAATTAAATTAAATTAAATTAAGTTGAATTAAATATAACACCACCAAAGACATAAAGAATTCAAAATAAATCTAAAATAACTTGAACACTATTCCAAATTTAAACCCATTAATGGAAATTAAACTAAATCACAAATCATTTGAACACCAATTTACTCTCAAAAACTTTATTATCATAACTCCTAAATAGAACATTAAATGAAATGTTACTTCACTCATAGGATATTCAAATGTCCTAGTTCACTAAGCAAGTTAACAAAACTTGAATCCCTGGACGATTAATTCATTTATATAATTAAACCCATTTGGACTTAAAACAATCCTAGAAATATTGAAAAGATGTTTAAGATTATTCTTAAGCACTTCCTCAATATGATAGGACATTTATAAGAACAATTGGACTTAATTGTTCTTTGATGAAGAAAATCGTCCTCAAACAAAAACACAAAGAACCTAGACGTCATAGGAAATGACTAGCTATAGGATTAGGAATTTGGTAGAAAACCATAATCCTTACCTTAACTTTACCTAGGAACTTGCTTAAATATTCTAATTGTGTTTTAAGTGCGGCTTGGGATGACGGGAAGACCCTCAGGGTACGCTTTTATTTTATTGCAATTTACTTTATTGCAATTTACATTATTGCAATTTATTTAACTGCATTGCACTTACTTTTCTTGCATGATAAACAATCTGTTGCATGAAAACCCACACTTTTAGGATAGTCCCTAAAGCTGAAACCAAAACTAAGTTAAAAGTCATTGCAAGATAAAATTCTCCGCCACAACATTTCAAAATATAAAACAACTCAAAATTTAATCACAAACAGAACACAAAACTACAATTACAACTATATTAAAACGTCCTGTTGGATGATCGGGAATACCTCGGATGATGTAACCTACATGTTGCTAACGTTATTTCCCACGGTCTAAATGAAAGTGTGGAACTCATTTAGTTGAGTTTAGCAAATTCATCTGGACTAAGTGAATCCGATAAAAATAATGATGCCGGAAGGATGGAACCGTGGGATCTTAACCGGTGTCGTTATAATCAACTTTAAGATTTGTTTTAATTAAAACACAAAAAACACTTGGAAATTAAGACTTCTCTAAACCAAAACACTTTTCTCATCCACCGATTTATGACTTCTAAAACTAAACCTCCGTAACAACAAGGAGCTCGGAGCATGGTGGGCGGCACGGCCATCGTCATCAGCAAAACACTGAGTCTACTTCAGCAAAGCTGTCTTAGAATTAAATAACAAAGCCATAGGACTTCGAGGTAGTTTGCACTAGAGCAATATAAATCCTCGATTCTTCGTTAGGCATTTGCATTGCAAATTAAGCCCTAACCGGTCTTAGGATTACGAGGTAGTCGTTCGATATGACATAAACCCTCACATCTTCGAGGCTATATCGCATGATTGCGTCATGCAAATATAAGCCCTAATTAATTAAAATTGGCAAGATCAAAACATTTAGATAAATATTAGGACTTTCCTAAACTCAAGCCAAACAATAGGATAGTCGGGAAATTTCCGAAGTTCGCTTCGAATCTGTGATTTCTCCTACTTTTCTTCCTTTGATTTCTCAAAATAAAATGTTCCAAACTTGATCCATTCCCTATTGAAATTCCAGAATTCAATCCTTTGAAAAACTTACACTTTAAAATTCTTGAGAGCAGAATTATTGATTATTATCGAGAGTTTTCTTAGGTGATTCCCGTCACTTAAGATGTAATTAACTATAGAGGCTTGCCCTTATAGGGAATTTTAAAGAACCCGGGTAATATAAACCATGTTTAATGCTTTCATATTAAGCGGGGAATTTGTCGGCTTATAAAATTGGTTCGCAGACCAAACGGATGTCACAAATCTTTTAGTTTGTTTAATCGAGCCCCACCGTCAAGCAGTGTGTCTATCCTTAGGGATAGATACACGGTTTGTGGTGCGGTGCTCGTTTATATAAACTATTTGGGATGTGAGATCGGTTTAATCTCATATCTTAAAACCTTCAAATTTAAAATCATTTTCAAAATCAAATACTACTTTTCAAAATTATTTATTTAAATTAAATTAAAAATTTGCCGACAACTTCTGTTAGGCGGCCTCCTTTTCAAAATAAAACACACAATCTAAAAAAATATGCCGACAGTATCATATCTAAATATCTGGTTAAGAGATATTCATGTGAATTTCCTTGTATGAGTATCTAGGGAGTCAAACACTTCATAGTTCTCTTTACAATGTTCATCATAGTGAATTCTCTTTACACTTTTCTTTTCTCTATTTTTCCAATCTCATTTCCCTTTTTTTATTTTCTCTCTGAGTTTCTTATTTTAAGGTCATTCACAATTGTTGAGTGAAGCAGTTATTTAGAGAATGTAGTAATGTAACAGACAAATAGAGTGATAACTCCTCAACAATGACAACAATGATACTGAAAAAGAATTGGCGGCGATGGTAGTGACAAGTCTGGTGGTGACTGGTGACCTCATTTTTGGTGAGGTCTTTTCTTTCGTCTTAGTGCTTCGAATCTAGCCATAGGACTTCTCCTTGACTATCCTAGAGGACTAGAATTGGGACCCACCCATTAGCAATTCAGCCACCTCTTGACTCCTCTTGGGACCCCACTTGGATGGTTGTAAACCTCTAAATCACCTTGGATGGTTAAAACCCCATATGGGCAACCAATAGTGAATTCCTATAGGATGTTTAAGCCTTAGGACTACCTTGGGTGACTTGAGCTTCTCTTGCACACACACACACACCATTAACTCATTTCATCCTTTAACCTTGAACCTTGAATTTTGCTCCTTCTACCCTTTAAGAAACTCACATGATTGAACCAAAGCTACTGGTATTTGATTAAGATGGCTAAGGTCAATAGATGAAGGATCATAAAGTGGTTACCATTTGGCTAAGCTTTGTCCCAAAGTGGTTAGACTTTGTTAAGGTCCATAAGCCTACCCCAAAACTCTCCAAAAATACCCAAAATTACCCAAAATTCCCAAAATTACCAAGAACCATTTCAAAACAATCCCCACCTTTTAAATCCACCAAAATACCCCAATACCCTCCAAATAACCTCTTAATACCCTAAATACCCCTTTTGGCCAAAAAATCCAAAAAATCTAAAAATTCTCCAAAAATTCCTGAAAATCCCAAATATTCCCAATTTCATTTTGTTCAACTACACCATAAGCTAACTTTGCCAAAATACCCCACTTTTATCAAAACCCTCGATTTGACCCATTTTTTTAACCCAAATGGACCCAATGTCCAACCAAATCAACCCAATTGATCCCAATTTTGGTCCAATTCAACTCTAAAATTCAATTCAACATTCCCAACACCAATCTAAACCAAAACCAAACTCAATCTGGTCTACATTTGAATCCAATTTCAACTTAAACCCAAAACCCCAATTTTTGCCCTAAATTACCCATGAACCCAAACATGTCCAAATCCAATCCAATTCAACTCAAATTCTCTTCAAAATTGTTCTAAAACTTGCATGACACATTCCTAAACCAAAAAAACATTTATTTGAGACAAATTTTGACCAAATTCCACCTAAAATTCATTTGGACCCAAAAGGCCCAATTTTGGCCCATAAGCCCAAATCCTCCTAAAATTGAACCCCATGACCAATCTAAATTCCCAAAACCATTTGAAATCAAATTTCAGCATATCTAAGTCCAATTTCAATCAATTCTAATTCAATTTGGTCATCCCATATTTGATTTCAAAAATTCAAATCATCACATGCATGTTAAAGGCCCATTCCCTTATGCATTTTGGAAAGCCCACTTCATCAATTTTTTTAAAAAAGCCCAAAATTGAGCCCACATGTCATAATTCCCTTTTAATATCATTTCATGACCATTAAATCATCATTTCATGGCATCATGTGGAATATATCATGCATGTACATGGTCCCTTACCTAAATTAGGCATCATGGCATAATTTCCTTAAATCCATAAAAAATCATTAATTCTTTTTACATGAAACAATCTCATGGAATTGTGCATGGCATAGCATACCCCATGAGTCATCCCATAGCCATTCCAAAGTCAAATTGGCCAAATTGGGCAAAGGGGAGGTGACCCTTCCCTTCTCCCCTCCTATCAAATTTCCCGCACTTCTAAACCATCAAATCTCTCCCCAAACTCCCAAACCAGCCACTAAACTCCACCTAAACCTCCCCATGGACCTTAAGACCAGATCCAATCACTTTGGGCAAAGGTCTAGCCTTTAGACCAAGGGGCTAACATAAGTTTAACCCATTTAACCTAGACTCAAAATGTCCTCCAAATCTTCACCCTAAAGCCACCAAATACTCAAATTGAAACCACCACTCAACCTCTCCGGCACCACCTAACCTTTGCCTGACTTGACCCTGGCCGGCAGGCCACCCCAGTTGCCGGAAAACACCAGGCCAAGAGGTCTAAATTGATTCAAAATTCAAAACTCTTTTGCTGAGCTGTCCCATTCTAATTGGACTTCATATCTCTTCTTCTCCTCCCCTGAGCGGCTGATCCCAACCCTCAGTTCCCCCTGGGAACCCTCAGGCCATGGCTATTTAAACAAGCCATCTCCCACGACCAAAGGGTTGGTTGAAATCGACTCTCACAGAACTCCACCAAATTCCTCATAGAGCTCCCCCTAGCCTAGAGAAGCTCATTCCAACTGTTCTACTGCCCTCACTCCCACTGATTGAGCTCAATTTTGGAGCTTAATTCTAAGGCCAGAATAGGACAATCCTCAAATCTCCACAGAAGTCAAATTAACTCCTCTCACACCTTCACCAGAGGTAGAGAAGGAGTTCCCCAGTGAAAGCCCCCTCTCTAGGCCACCCAATCTCTCTAGCCATCAAAGTCTGAAATCGTTCCTGGTCGAAGTCATACCTAGGAAATTCCCTAGAGCCAGAGACTTCATCTAGAACTTCCTTAGGCTTGATCGAAGGTGCCACAACTCTCTGATTGAAGCTTCACTTCTCAGAGCCAAGGTATTAACCACTCCTCCCTCCCGAGCTTCTGTGAATTCTCCATTTTGTTTGGCTTGATTTCAATGCATAAAAATTGTATGCATGTGTTCGTCTTGTCGAGACGAATCCATAAAGCACAAGAACATGAAAATCAGTTGAGAAATGAGCGAGATATTAGGTTTAGAAGATGGACGACTCTCGAGTTAAACCAGTTGGGATGATGACCAGTAGGCATCGGATCGCGCGTGTATCGGATGGACGGCCAGGATCACGTTGGATCGAGATATGAGACGGAACCGCGGGCCTAGTGGCATCCCAGTCAGATGGCGGCTTCAAATAGGAGCGCGCCGCGTGGAGCTTCGACCCGGACGAGGATGACATGGTGCCGATGTGTTTAAGTAGGAAATTAGGATATTTTTGAATTATTTAAATGCCATGACCTTTGAAAATTCATATCTTTGCATAGAAAAATCACAAAAATAAAATAAAAATACCCTCTTGCTTAGTGAACATAGGAGAATAGTGTGGAAAAGAAATCAATTTATTTGATTGAGTATTTAATTTTTAATCATTTTTATACTGATTTGAGTATTTTAATTCTCCACTCATGCATACAATTCACCATGGCATGAGACCATAAGACATTTGTAGCCTCTGTTATTGGGAACATTCCCTGAATTTTCCAAGGCCAGAGGCCATCTCTATGGCAAGTTATTGGTTTTCTAAATTTATATGTCTGTTTTTGCCATTTTAATTCCAGTAATTAACATGTTATTTAGAAAATTCTAGGAAAATTAGGGGAAGTATCTTAAGACCAGAGGACCCTAGGAAAATTATGGTTTGACTTAATTCCCTTAAAATACTTCTAATTGGCCCAAACACCCAAAATTGAATTTTAATTAATTAGGATTAACCATTCACCAAAATCACTTGAAAACAATTCTCCACTAATCTTTAGGGTTAGAGGAGTCCCATATAAAAATTTGGAGTCAATTGGAAATGGTTTAACCCATTAAATGGATTAATTAAATCACATGTCTATTTTCAAACTTTAAAAATTCATAAAACTCAAAATACATTTCAAAAATTCACCAAATTGGTTTTGGGATTTCTTTGATACCAGAGGAGTCACAGAAAATTAAAAAAAATAAAATTTTCTAAAAATTTTCATTTTTAACTATTCTTTTAATATTTTAAAAATTAAAAAAAATTAAAAAAATCACAAAAATATTGAAATTCATAAAAATGTCATATTTGGTCCCCTAATCACTTAGGAACCAACCAAATATTTTTCCTAAGTCTCTAGGTTAAGATATTGAATTTTAAAGGCTTAAGATAATTTTTAATATTAAAAAAAATGAATTTTTAACCTTTCCCACTAAATTAATTCTAAAAAATCAAAGAAAAGTTAGAAAATTATAAAATTTGTTTCTCTAGACTCCTTGAGGTCAGAGAGATTTAAGAAAAATATAAAATCTATTTCTCAACTTTAAATTTATTTTAAAATTAATTAACACTCTAAAACTCAAAATAAATATAATAAATAAAATATAATTCAAAAAATCACCAAAATTAGTCCAAGTGGTCCTCTGGTAGGTCGAAACATCCCATAATTTTCCTAAGGACAGAAAACTTACCTTGGTCATGCTGTTGAATTTTCATTGAAAATGCTTATTTTCCATTAAAATTATTATATAAGTTAAATTAAAAATAGAAAAATCACATTTTCTCCTCTAATGTCTTAATTTATATGTGAGTAAAGTGATATAAAAATTTCAAGTTCATTTGATCTCAATTTAGTGAGATATGAATGGAATAAGCTTAAGAGGGCATAAATGTAATTAAGGATCTTAACCCTAATTAATATTTTAGGCCTAATCAAAGGGAGGGTAAGATATTTGATCTTAATCATCTCTTAGATGATTGAAACTTAGGAAATTTAAGGGGCAGAAACCCATTAGTCACTTTGAAAATATCAAAATGAAACTCTAATTAATTAAATCATTTAAATTTTGGAAGAATAATTAAAGTTTTGGATTGTTAAGATTAGGGAGATGACCTAAGAAGATACCAATTCTTTAATTTAAAGTCCCGAATTGAATTAATTCAATGGTATTCAATCCTTAATTAATTCAAACAATGATGATGATTGAAATTAATAATTAAAAAAGGAAATAATCCTTAATTAAACTAAAGCTTAAAACATTAAAACCAATTTGAAGTAAGAAAATCAAATATCAAAGCTAATCTAAAATTATTTAAGATTTAAATTAAAAATAAATTTAAAATATTAATTAATCTCAAAATAATTCATAATTAAAAAATACAAAAATCAAACCAATTAAACTTAACCCAAAGTATTATAATTAATTCAAATCAAATTTAAATCATCAAAAGTTTAATGAAGTTGAACAATTTAAATACTTCTTTCAACTCAAATAATTTAAAACATCCAAAAGATCAACTAAAATTTGATAATTAAATTAAAAAAATGTTTTAAACCATCAACTCGAACTTTAAATTAAGAATGGTTAAAATCTTTAATGAACCAACTTGCCCCTAAATGCATCCATTTTTATAATTTTTAAATGGAGTATCAAGTGAAATGTTACTTCACTCATTGGACAATCAAATGTCCAAGTTCACTGAGCAAGAAGCAAAATTTAACTAAACTTTTGGATGACCAAATCACCTGTACAATGAAATTCATTTGGAATCAAAATATTCCCAGAAGCATTGAAAAGATGTTTAGGATTCGTCCTAAGCACTTACTGAATACGATGGGATGTTTTAGAAGAAAAATTGGGCTTAATTGTTCTTTGGTGAAGAAAATCATCCTTAAAAAACACAAAACAACCTAGACATCATAGGAATTGACTAGCAGTAGGATTAGGATTTCGGTAGACAACCAGAACCTTCCCTTAGCTTTACCTAGGTGTTTTCTTGCAAATATATAAATGCTCTGACATGTATTTTAAGTGCAGCTTGAAATGATGTGAAGACCCTGCCAGGTACGCTTTTATTTTATTGCAATTTATTTACCTGCGCTGTATTTTACCTTCCTTCCTCGCAAAACTTGCATGCTAAACAAGATTGTCACCCTGCATGAAAACTGAAAGCCAAACTAAATTAAAAGTCACAACAAGATAAAATTCACCATCACAATATTTCAAAATATAAAATAACTCAAAATTTAATCACAAACAGAACAACAAAACTTCAACTCCAACTAAATTAAACCGTTTTGTTGGATGATCGGGAATACCTCGGATGATGTAACCTACATGTTGCTAACGGGATTTCCCACGGTCTAAATGAAAGTGTGGAACTCATTCAGTTAAGTTTAGCAAATTCATCTGGACTAAGTGAATTCGACAAAAATAACGGTGCCGAAATGATGAAACCATGAGATCTTAACCGTTGTTGTTATAATCAACTTTAAGATTCCCCTAATAAAACATTAAAAACTTTTGGACCTTAAGACTTTTCTAAACCAAAACACTTTTCTCATCTCCTGATTTTCACTTTCTGAAACCAAACCTTCTGCAACAACAAGGAGCTTGGAGCATAGTGGGCATCACGGCCATCGTCGTCAGCAAAACTTGTGTCTACTTCAGCAAAACCTTTCTTATTTTAAATAACCAAGCCATAGGACTTCGAGGTAGTCTGCCTAGTGCAACATAAATCCTCAACTTTCTATTAGGCATTTGCATGATTGTGTTATGAAAGTTAAGCCCTAACCGGTCTTAGTACCCCGAGGTAGTCGTTCGGTACGACATAAACCCTCACATCTAAAAGGCTATTTGTATGATTATATCATATAAATATAAGTCCTAATTAATTAAAATTGGCAAGATTGCAACACTAAATAAATTCTCAAATTGAAGCCAAACCATAGGATAGTTGGGAAGTCACCAATGTTTACTTCGAATCCATAACATCCCCTACCTTTAGTTCATTTGGACTCCTGAAATAAACTGTTCCAAATTTGAGCTAATCCCTTTTGAAATTCCAAAATTCATTCCTTTAAAATCTCAAACTTTGAAATTTTTGAGAGCAAAACCACTGATTATTATCGAGAGTTTTCTTAAGTGATTCCCGTCATTTAAGATGTAATTAACTATAGGGGCTTGCCCTTATAGGGAACTTTAAGAACCCATGTAATATAAACCCTACTTAACTCCTTTATATTAAGAAGAGGAACTTGTCGGCTTATAAAATTGGTTCGCAAACCAAACGGATGTCACAAATCTTCTAGTTTATTTAATCGAGCCCCATCATCAAGCAGTGTGTCTATTCTTCGGGATAGATACACGGTTTGTGGTGTGGTGCTCGTTTATATAAACTATTTGGGATGTGAGATTGGTTTGATTTCATATCTTAAAATTTTCAAACTTAAAATTATTTTTAAAATCAAATGCTACTTTCTAAATTATATGTATATTTAAATTAAATTTAAAATTTAAAAATTTGTCGACAATTTCTGTTTGGCGACCCATTTTCAAAATACCACACAACCTAAAAATATGCCGACAGTGACAACACTCAAAATAGATAAACAAGAGTAGAGCGCTATTCGACATCGACATTCTCCTCCAACACTCATTATTGTTGAACTCCTTCAATTCACTTTCAATATCGTCATCGTAAGAATCTGAGGGGGGTTGCTCTGAATCTTGGTGCGGGAGTGAGCCCCTCTACGATAATCCCAATTCATTGTTGTGTTGCTGGACTCCCCTTCAAAAAGACATAAATGAATCCTTTCCTGGGTGAACCATGTTCTTGCTCCATTGCCTCAACATCAAGTACCTGATTGTAGGCCTCATGGACATGATCTCAAGTAATGGTTCTGAAATCATGAGAGTTCTTAAAACTCTCAACTACTCATTGCTTGGCTCTAGCAACATCGTCTTCCCTAGCAGATCTCAAGTGTCATTTCTTTCTCCTAGGCTGACATTGTTTGCCATAGTGCCTCCACACTCTTACTTTCATTGAGATCGACTTGTGCCTTATCGGCATATTTTTAGGTTATGTTGTATTTTGAAAAAGGGTCGCCTACAGGAATTATCGGTGAATTTTAAATTTTAATTTTAATTTATACATATAATTTAGAAAGTAGTATTTTATTTTGAAAATAATTTTAAGTTTGAAAATTTTAAGATATGAAATCAAATCGATCTCACATTCCAGATAGTTTATATAAACGAGCACCACACCACAAACCTGTGTATTTATCCCGAAAAATAGACAATCTGCTTGATGATGGGGCTCGATTAAATAAACTAAAAGATTTATGACATCCGTTTAGTCTGCGAACTAATTTTATAAGCCGACAAGTTCCCCTGCTTAATATAAAGGAATTAAGTAGGGTTTATATTACCTGAGTTCTTAAAGTTCCCTATAAGGACAATTCTCTATAGTTAATTACATCTTAAATGACGGGAATCATTTAAGAAAACTCTCGATAATGATCAGTGGTTTTGCTCTCAAGAATTTCAAAGTTTAAGGTTTTCAAACAATTGGATTTTGGAAATTTCAATAGGGAATGGATGAAATTTGGAACACTTATTTTGAGTCAAAAGGAAGAGAAGTAGGAGAAGCTGAGGATCCAAGAGGAATCTTGAAAACTTCCCAAACTATCATATGGTTTGGCTTCAATTTGAGGATTTATTTAATGTTGTAATCCTGCTAATTTTAGTTAATTAGAACTTATATTTGTATGACATGATCATACAAATAACCTCGAAGATGTGAGGGTTTATGTCGTACCAAACGACTACCTCAGAATCCTAAAACCGGCTAGGACTTAATTTGCATAATATGATTATGTAGATGCCTAACGAAAAGTTGAGGATTTATGTTGCACTAGACAAACTACCATGAAATCCTATGGCTTGGTTATTTAAAACTAGGAAAGGTTTTGCTGAAGTAGACACAAGTTTTGCTGATGAAGATGACCGTGTTGCCCACTATGCTCCAAGCTCCTTGTTGTTGCAGAGGTTTAGTTCTAGAAGGTGAAAATCAGGAGATGAGAGAAGTGTTCTGGTCTAGAAGAGTCTTAAGGTTCAAATGTCTTAACATTTTAATTAAAACAAATCTTAAAGTTGATTAAGCAGGACCGATTAAGATCCCACATTTCCTTCATTCCGACACCGCTATTTTCATCGGATTCACTTAGTCCAAATGAATTTGCTAAACTCAACTGAATGAGTTCCACACTTTCATTTAGATCGTGGGAAATCTTGTTAACAAAATGTGGGTTACATCATTCGAGGGATTCCCGATCATTCAACGAGACATTTTAATTTAGTTGTAATTGTAGTTTTATTGTTCTGTTTGTGATTAAATTTTGAGTTGTTTTATATTTTGAATGTTGTGGCGGTGAATTTTATCTTGTTGTGACTTTTAATTTAGTTTTGGGTTTCAGTTTTATGGCTATCCTAAAGGTTTCAGTTTTCATACAGGGTGACATTCTTGTTTATCATGCAAGTTTTACAAAAAAGAAAGTACAGCGCAGGTAAATAAATTGCAATAAAATAAAAGCGTACCTGGCGGGTCTTCTCGTTATTCCAGGCTGCACTTAAACACATATTAGGGCATTTAAATATTTGTAAGAGATACCTAAATAAAGCTAAGGGAAGGTTCTGGTTGTCTACCAAAATCCTAATCCTACTGCTAGTCAATTCCTATGACGTCTAGGTTCTTGTGTTTTGTTAAGGTTGATTTTCTTCACCAAAGAACAATTAAGTTAAATTGTTCTTCTAAAACATCTCATTGTATTGAGAAAGGGCTTAGGACGAATCCTGAACATCTTTTCAATACTTCTGAGATTATTTTGAGTCCAAATAAATTTCATTGTATAGGTGAATTGATCATCCAAAAGTTTAGTTGAGTCTTGACTCTTGCTCAGTGAGTTAGGATGTTTGAATATCCTATAAGTGAAGTGACATTTCACTTGATACTCCATTTAAGAGTTATAATAATGGGAGCATTTAGGGACAAGTTGGTTTATTAAAGATTTTAACCATTCTTAATTTAAAGTTCGAGTTGATGGTTTAAAATGATTTTTTTTAATTATTAAATTTTAGTTGATCATTTTGGGTGTTTTAAATTATTTGAGTTGAGAGAGGTGTTTAAATTATTCAACTTCATTAAATTTTTAGTGATTTAAGTATGATTTGAATTAATTATACTACTTTAGGTCAATTTTAATTGGTTTGATTTTTTTGTATTTTTAATTATGAATTATTTTGAGATTAATTGATATCTTAAATTTATTTTTAATTTAAATCTTAAATAATTTTAGATTAGTTTTGATATTTGATTTGCTTACTTAAAATTGGCTTTAATGTTTTAAGCTTTAGTTTGATTGTGAAAATTTTTTAGATTATCTCCCTTTCATTAATTTCAATTATCATTTTATAGTTTAATTAATTAATGAGAACTTAATGATATTTAATTAAATCATTGATTAGGATTTCAATTTCAAAGTATTAGGATCTTCTTATATCAAAATCCCTTAACCTTAATGATCCATTTCTTAATTATCTTCCAAAATTTAAATTATTTAATCAAGTAAGGTTCACTTTAAATATTTTCAAGATGATTAATGGGTTTCTACCTCTTAATTACCTAAGTTACAACCATCTAAGAGAAAATTAAGATCAGATATTTTACCCTTCCTTTGATTAGACCTAATTGTTAATTAGGGTTAAAATCCTTTAGATACCTTTATGCCCTTTTAAGCTCATTCAATTCATAACTAACTAAAATGAGCTCAAATGAATTTGAAATTTTTATATCACTTTGCTCACATGTCAATTAAGAAATTAGAGGAGAAAATGTGATTTTTCTGAATTTAATTTAATTTATATAATTATTTTAATGAAAAATAAGGGTATTCAATGAAAATTCAACAACATAACCAATGTAAAGTTTCTGTCCTTAGGAAAATTATGAGATGTTCCTACTAACTAAAGGACCATTTGGACTAATTTTGGTGATTTTTCCAATTATATTTTATTTATTATAATTATTTTAAGTTTTGGAGTATTAATTAATTATAAAATAAAATTAAAGTTGAAAAATGGAGTTTATATTTTTCTTAAGTCCCTCTAACCGCAGGGAAGTCAGGGAAACAAATTTTATATTTTTTTGAATTTTCCTTGAATTGTTAGAATTATTTTAGTGGATGGTTAAGAAAATTCATTTTTTAAATGTTAAAAATTACCCTAAGCCTTTAAAAATTAATATCTTAATTTAGAGACTTAGGAAAATTATGGAAATGGTTCCTAAGTGATTAGGAGACCATATGTGACATTTTTATGAATTTTAATATTTTTGTGATTTTTTTAATTTTTTAATTATTAAAATATTTAAAATATGGTTAAAAATGAAAATTTTTACAAAATTCAAATTTTAATTTTTATAGACTCTTCTGATATCAGAGAACTCCCAAAATTAATTTGGTAAATTTTTAAAATGTAATTTGGGTTTCATGAATTTTTTAATTTTTAAAATGGCTTTGTCACTTAATTAATTCATTTAATGGGTTAAATCATTTTAAATTGACTTGAAATTTTTATGTGACGTTCTCTACATCCTAAATGACAGTGGCGAATTGTTTTCAAGTGATTTTGGTGTGTGGTTACTCCTAATTAATTAAAATTCAATTTTGAGTGTTTAAGCTAATTAGTGTTATTTTTAAAGAATTAAGTCAAACCATAATTTTCCTAGGGTCCTCTGGTCATAAGCTACCTCTCCTAATTTTTCTAGAATTTATTAAGCAACATGCTAATTACTAGAATTAAAATATCAAAACAGACACTTAAATTTGGAAATCAATAACTTACCATAGAGGTAGCCTCTGGTCTTGAAAAATTCAGGGAATGTTCCCAAGAACAGAGGCTACAAAAGCCCTATGGTCTCATACCATTGTGAATTGTATGCATGCATGGAGAATTGAAATACCTAAAAAAGTGGATAATTAATTAAAAATAAATACTCATCAAAATAATTTAATTCTTTTTTCACATTATTCTCCTCTGTTCACTAAGCAAGAGAGTATTTTTATTTTATTTTTGTGATTTTTCTACACAAAGGTATGAATTTTCAAAGTTTTGGGTATTTAATAAATTCAGAAAAATTCTATTTATCAACTTATCCATGTCGGCACCGCGTTAACCTCGGCAGCTCCGAAGCCCCACGCGTTGCCTTCTGATTCGTCGCCGCCATCTGGCTCAGCGCCACGCGGCCCGCGGTTCACATCCCGTTTCCTGGTCCGACGTGATCTCCACCGTCCATTCAATACACGCGCGAATGGATGACATCTGTTCATCATCCCCGAGTGCCCCTACCCGAGAGCCGTCCATGCTAAAACCCTAAGATCTCACTCATTTCTTCACCAAATCTTATGATCTTGGACTCTATGGACTCGTCTCAACAAGACACACACATTTATATGGCTAAGATGCTATGAAATCAAGTGAAACAAAATGGAGAATCGCTGGAAACTCGGGAGCAAGAGGAGTTTCCATACCTTGGTCCAAGAGGTGAAGCCTCAATTGGATGTGCTCGGCACATTCTTTGGTGTCCAAGGAGCCTAGGGATGAAGCCTGGAGCTGTGGTGAAATGCCTAGACTTAATTTCCATAAAGGCCAATTTCAAAGCTTGGCCGATAGGAAGAATGGCTGGCCTGGTGAGGGGGCTTTTGCTGGGGAACTTCTTCTCCTGGTCTGGTGAAGGTGTAGAGTCAATCAATTTGAAGATTGGCTCACTGTGGTGAAGTGTCCTGGTTTTGGGCTTAAAATTGAGCTCAGAAATTGAGCTCACAGGGGGGGGGGTTTAGGGCTGGATTTCAGTGGGGATCAAGTGCTCTGGGTTTAGAGAAGAGTGTGGAGTGATTTTGGCAGAGTTTTGGTAAGGTTTTGTTCAGCATTTTCTCATGGCCATGAGGGGGTGAGTTTAAATAGGCATGGCTAGAGGGCTTCCCAGGGAGGTTTGGAGGCTGGGATCTGCTGCCTAGGGGAGAAGAAGAACAGCCATGATGGCCATTAGGTTTGGGACAGCTCAGCAAGCAAGTTTGAATTTTTTGAATCCAAATAAGGCTCTCGGCCTGGTGGTTTCCAGCGGCTGTGGTGGCTGGCCGGCCAGAGTCAGGTTACCCTCATGGTCAGGGGAGTCAGGGTTGGGGTTTGGTGCAAACAATTAGCATTGGCCATGTGTAAAGGAATTGGTTTAAATGGAATGGGGGAGAATTCATTTTGGCTTAATTTGGTCCAATGCATGGTTTAGCTTAGGTGCACTTCCCCAAGGCTTGACTTTGGGCTGAGGGGGAGTCACTTGGGTTAGCTAGGAAAGGGTGGTGAAGTCCCCATCGAAGGTGATGTGGCTAAGCTTGGTTAAAGTGTAACATGAATGGGGTTAAAAAGGTTTAGTGAAGGCTTAAGAATGAAACTCCCTCTTTTTCCATTAATGGCATGGTGAGGTGGAAAGGGCTCACATGGCTTCATGTGGCTTGTGCATGGCTTCTTGGCTCACATTTGGCTTGGAAAATGGCTTAGCTCACTTGCATGAGAAAGGGATTGTGGGATTTTTGAAATTTAGGGGTATTTTGGCATGAGGCTTGATTTAGATTTATTTGATGATGGAATTGGAACTTAGGGAATGATTTTGATTAAATGGATGACCAATGAAAATTTCATATGGGCTTTAGAGACAATTTTGGGCTTTTGAAATTGTCTTGGGATGGGCTTTTAAATGCTTTATTGAAGTGGGCTTTTATGTTTTAAAATAAACTTTTGGATGGAAATTTTGTAAAATAATGAGCCAAATAAATGTTTCATTTAGTTTAGGGATGTGTCATGAAAATTTTCGAAAAGATTTGGGGTCATTTGGGGTTGAATTGGATTTAATTTGGGTTTTTGGTAAAAGGACCAAAGGGGGTCAAATTTGGCTAACCTGGGTTAAGGTTGGGCTAATGTTGGTTTTGATGTAAAATTAATGTTTCAAAATTTTTTTGGAGGTGTGAAAAAGAGTTTTTAACTTTGGTTGGGCTTTGATTTTGGGATTTGGGCTTGTTTGGGTTCATGGTTAGTTTAGGCTAAATTGGGGACTTTTGGTTTGGATTAGGCTTGGGTGGAGTTTGGGTCCAAGTATAGGGTAAATTAAGTTAGAGTTTTGTTTGTGGGGATGTTAGGAAGATTTCAAAACAAATTTGAAAAAATTGGGTGACATTTGGGTTGAATTCGGGGTGGATTGGGTTTGTTGGTCATTTTGTGCCTTAAGAGCCCATTTGGGACTTTTTGATCAAATTGGATTAAATTGACAAAATTGGGGTATGTGACAGTTGAAAAAAATGAAATTGGGAATATTTGAGATTTTTTGAATTTTTTTGGAGAATTTTTGGAATTTTTGGATTTTTGGGCCAAAAAGTGTATTTTTGGTATTTGGAGGGTATTTGGGGGTATTTTTGGAAATTTTGGTATATTTGGTCATGGATGATCAATTTGAATGCTGGGAAATGTTTAGGATTGATTTTGAGGGATTTTGGGTAATTTAGGCAATTTTGCAAATTTTGGGCAATCTCAAGGGCATTTGTTAGGTTTGGCGGGTTTATGGCCCCGGGGGTCAAAAATTGAAATTTGGGAAAAAAGAAGATTAATTAGGTGTGAGTAAACTGGGATCATTTTGGTTGAGCCATTAAGCCATATTAAGCTCACAAGAGCCATGAGAGGACTCATTTTAGGCACTCAATATGTTGTTCCTAACCCTCTTAGCTAGGGGCTTAGGGGTTAAGGTCCATCCACATGAGTTTCCTACATGAGTCAGGAAGTCAACTTGGCTAAGAGTGATCTTAGGGTTTGGAATGTGTGTGAGAGTGTGGTGTGTGCAAGCTTGCTCTCACCAATACCAGGCCACCCAGGGCAATCTTAAGGCCAAACTTCTTATAGGAAACTCATCCTTTAAACCTCCACATTTGATCCTAACCCTCCAAGTGGCCTGGGGGTTTACAATCAAACTTGTGGGGTTTGAAGGGAGCCAAGAAGTGTTTAAATTTCTAAGTGGTGGGTCCCAATTCTAGTCCTCTAGAATAGTCAAAAAGAAGTCCTATGGCTAGATCCTAAGCACTAAGACGAAAGAAAGACCTCACCAAAAATGAGGTCAACATGCCTCTACCAATGCCTCTTGAGTGTTCTCTAATTTCTAAAGTTGTGGTGAAAATGAAGTTGTCATCTTAGAAAACTCTTTCATGTATTTTGTTAACTTATATTCCAAGGCCACAACTCCTTCAGCTCTAAAATCATGTTGATGTTTTTACTCGACTTTGATATACCTAATTTTATCAAACTCGGAATTCCAATCTTTCAATGCTAGTCCAAGCCCTATGTGGAGCTCTGTCATTTTATTCATCAAGAAAAGGGGGTAATCAAGATCAGACAGATGAAATGAGTATAAATAGTAAGAGAAAATGAAAAGGGAGAACTCACAAAACCCTCGACCTTCACAATTCTGGTACATCGATGAGACAACACACTTTTTGGAATATGAATCATTGAAGTTATGAGCAGATGTTTCCTTAATTTTTCTCCCTACCACAGAGGCTAGCTCAGAACTGTCCAGAATTTCTTCAACATCATGAACACGGATCGCTTAGGATTGAATAAAATTCTGGGCTTAAACAATGACTCCCCTTTCATAAATTCATAAATGTGTTGCACTTCAAACTGTATCTCCTTATGATCCTGAAATCCCAACATCCACAATATATCATCCTTGGTGGTCTAAAGGGAGATATGTAGCTGTTGAAACTTCTATAGAGCCCCTAATTATTCTTTTAAAATAAAAATCTCATGAACCACTGCCTTACTAGATCTTTCAATTAAAAATTCAATGCTTTGTTCTTAAATAACACACAACGATGTACATCACTACTCAACACACCTAGCCAGACCAAAATTTCTATCAAGCTCAATGCCATATCCTCCCAGTTTCGGCTCTTCCTCTAGGTTTTGGTAGTTGGAGGTTCCTCGGATGTCACCATTTCGGAAGTCCAAAAGAAGGCAACGAAATAAAATCCTCGAGATCCTGTGGATAGGGTTGGGGATAAATTTTGGGACAACTTTCTCCTGCTTTTCCAATAGAATGCCACGAAAGAAAATCTGGCAGGTCCTGCGAGGCAAATTCAGGGATAACTTTTGAGATGACTTTCTTCTGCTTCTCCATGAGAGAAGATGGTGAAAGCAAAGCTGGAAGTCCTGCGAGGAGGAGTCAGGGATTATTTTTAGCACGACTTTTTCCTACTTCTTAACGCCAGAAGACTGTGAAAGAAAATCCCAAATATAATGCATCACGTTAACGCCAAAAGACTGTGAAAGAAAACCACATTATAGTGCATCTTTTTAAATGGAATAGTAGGTTTTTATTGCTACTCAGCATTTGAACTAGGTGGACTAGTAATTAACATGAACTAACCATAAAATTATCCAAGGGTTTCTAACACACTTTTTGGGTCAAATTTTCTCTCAATGGAAAAACATTTTAATTCTGATATTCATTTACAAAAATTCATTTCAAGAGCATGTTGCCAATTTAGGAGACTTCCTTCTGAATATCATTAACTGCAAACTTATTACAAAAAGTCTAGTTATAACAACGCTACCTTCTCATGTTTTATGAGTAAAAATCTCATCCATAAAAAAAATATTTATTGTTAAAATTTTATATTTTGAATCTTCACGTAAGTTTAAACTTTTTTACCATGATTTTTATGGAGGAAATAAATCTCATGGATTGTGTTACCTAATTTGAGTTAACAACTTCTCTTCCCAGTATAATGATGCTCTTTTCAATTATTTAATGCATATTAAAGGGGGTACCACTAAGATGGGTTTTACATCTCTCATTGCGATTATTACCACATATTATGTGTTTAAGAACTAGGCAAAAACTTAAATTGTTAATGTCAAGAAATATGTCAAGAATTCTCAAGTTTTTATAAATATGAAAAAGAAAATAAAAATGGAAACATTATAGATCACATGACATGATGAAAATGAAACATAGAATGAAATATGGTCCAAGCCACATTTAATCTAAAAATAAACTTTTAATGGGATTCAAGTTTGATTCACATTTCTTAATATGAAAATATTGATTGTGAAACCTATCTCATGGTCATCAATGAGTTTATTTTAAATCAAGATGACATTAAAATCATGTTTAACCTCATAGTATAATAGATCATCAAATATGTTTATATTAGTTCAATTATAAGTTATCGAAACCCATAAAGCACGTTCTTATACCTAAAGAAATTTACTAGGGTGTTAAAAACTATGAATCATTTATCTTTAAGGCCCATCTTAAATCTAACTACATTAAGTGATTCATCCATGCATAATAACATTATATTTTGTGTCACTATATCTTCCATAAAATAAACAAAATGAAAGGAAGATTTGTCATTTTTATATGCTTTTTTAATGTCTTGGAAATCAATGTAAACTTGAATTTGTTCACTTCACTTTTGGAAAAGGACAATAGTGGCAAGCTTGATAAGATGCAACTCCTCAAAGATAAACCAACATCAATGAAGGTTTTCAATCTCTTCAAAGGGCAAATTCTCAATTTTGCAGAGCATCTTTTGAGTTTCGAGTTTATGTAGTGGAACAATGAGTTTGAATAATAGTTTGTTAGATTACTTTAAGTGCCAAATTAGGTATTATAAAAAAAGTTCACACAAACATATATAAATAATACATGAAAGTTTGATTATTTATTGAGGTACATTATGAAAAGTAATTTAATAGAAAAGTATGGTGAAGTTTATGTTTCCTTTCTAAACATAACTCAGTCATTTCATCAATGATGGATGAATATGATTTCCTCAATCTGTAAATGAATTTTTAACCTTAAAACATATATATTCTTGATTTTCAACGTCTTTTAAATTATTAATTCATAATTATAACTAAAAAATCATCACAAATGGCATTAGATCTCATAATTTTCTTAAGTTTTAGTTTCTTAATAAAACTCAAACCATACTTCTTAATAACTAATTGCATTTCTTATAACCACAATACTATTTGACATGTTTTTTAAACCTTTTTTAGGTAGAATTTGCCTTTATAAAAACACTCATAACAAAAGGAGAAGAAAAATATGAAATGTGTAAACCTTCCAATTTATCATTAAAATTCAATTCATAAATAAGTTTATTATTTGTTTTAGGCGTTAGCATGCAATTAACAATGACAAAACTTCTTTATTTGTTATCCTCAAAGCCATATACATCATCATTAATATAAAAACTAATGAATAATTATAGTTTAAAATATATTGGATTAGACAATTTGTCATAAAATTGATACCTCAAATCATGTCTATAAGTGCCAAAGAAAAAGAACTTGGAAAATTATAAGAGCTTCTAAAATAGAAATCATTTCATAATGCCATTTATCTCCGAACTTGATGCCCATATGCTCTATGACTTCCCTAGAGAAGAGGATCTCATCAATAACTTGATGAGTCTCCTTATTAGTATCTAAAGAATAGCTATATTATAATATAATTTTGTAACGAAGAGTGTCAAAAATTATTTTAATCTTATTCTATAAAATAGATGATCTTCAAGTGTAAAATGTTATTAGCAAATGGGCATATTATCTAGTTTTATATGTATTGAAGAACATACGAATTTTACGAAAACAATGCCTAGAAACAGGTTAACTCGGTCAACATAGCGAAGAAGTTACTACTTGATCTTCTAATGCATTTGAGATGACTAACTAACATAAAATAGCCTAAAAAATCCTTTTAAAATTACTTAGGAATGAAATTTTTACTTTTTTTATAGTATCATTTACTACGTTAATTCTTTAACATCATAATCTCATCAACAAATGTTCCAAAAATCAATTTTAGAAATGAATATGAAGAATCAATAGACTCATTAACTTCATCTGTGTATTTTATTTATTTATTTATTTATTATTGTTATTATTTTGTTTCGACAAGCTTCATACCCGATTGCATCAAGAAGTTAAATATTTTATTACTACACACTTTTTAGGAGAATATACTTTACCAACCCTTTGTTACATAGTCAACTAAGGCCTTTTAACTGGGGGTGAGGAAAGAACTATTTTATTTTGCTCAATTGCTTCCATTAGTTTTCTTATTCTTATCTATCTTTCCTTGAATAATGATGTATTTTAATTTATTGAGAGATATAGGGTTGTGACACTTTCTTCTTGCCTTTGTTATGAGTGTTATCGTCTCTCAATATCAAGAGGATGAGTCACATGAAGTCTACTTGCTTGGTAAATAATATTTAACTATGATTGAAAAAACAATTCAATATTAGAGAGTTGAGATTAGTGTGAAGTTGAATCAGACATTTTTAAAAAGAAAAATTAACTCAAACAAATTAAGAAAACTATCTAAAATAATTTAAGTTAAATATTCTTCTCAAGAAAGAATTATAATAGTATATAGTAAGTAAAATAATCCTTATAAATATCTCAAGAATGTAAACAAAGTTGTGGAGCATTCATAAAAATTTTATGTTATTTGACTAAAAATCCCTAACCTTTAATCTAATAAAATAGAGTATAAGTGTCGGCTGTTAAATTTTTTTTTCCAGTAAATGTGTATGATATTTTATTTTGAAAAGAGTCTAAGAATATTTTTATGAAAATAGAGATTTGATTTGATTTAATATATATATAGTTTTTGAAAATAATATTTTAATGAAAAAATACGAAATCAAACTGATCTCATATAAACATTAGCTTAGATAATCAAACGCTTCATTACAAGACATGTACCTATACCAAAGAATATATTCATGGCTTAAGGTGAGGCTTGATCAAATAAACTAAAAGATTCACAACATCCATTTGGTATGCGAATCATTTTTGACCGACAATTTCCCCTATCTAATATGAAGGAATTAGATGGGGTTTATATTAATATGGGGTCTTTAAGTTTCCTATAAGGGCAAGCCCCTATAGTTAATTACATCTTAGATAACCGAAGTCACCTAAGAAACCTCTTGATTTAGATTAGGAAATATTTATATTCATGATTTCCAAGGGTAAGACTTTCAAAGAAAATGTGATAGTCACAATTTTATTAGGTGAATGGCTCAAGTTTTGGAACATTTCATTTTATCAGAATCCAAAGGAGAGAAGGCTAGGGGAAGAACATAGATTCAAGAAAAATCTTGATGTCTTCCCAAACTATCCTATAGTTTGGCTTTGATTTAGGACATTTATTTGGTATTTCATCCTTTCAATGTTATTATTTAGGATGTACTTTCACTTGATATCGATCATGTGAATGGCCTGGAAGATAGAAGGATTTATGTCATAACTGATGACAACCTCGAATCCTAAAACGAGTTAGGACTTATGTTGCACAACATAGTTGTACAAGAGCCTAAAGAAAAGGTAAGGATTAATGCTACACTAGGCAGGCTACCTCGAAGTCATATGACATGTTGTTTTAAACTAAGAAATGGTTTTATTGATGTAGACAAGTTTTGCTGTTGAAGATGATCGTGCTGCCCACTATGCATGCTTCAAGATCCTCGTCGTAGCAGGTCTAGTTTAAAGAAGTGTCAATTGAGGAGAAGATAGAAGTGTCATGTTTTAGAAATATTTAAATTGAGGTGTCTTAATATTTTATTAGGGGAGCATTAAAGTTGATTATAGCAACGCCGGTTAAGATCCCACAGTTCCATCATCCCGACACCTATATTTTCATCGGATTCACTTTGTCCAAATGAATTTACTAAACTCAACTTAATGAGTTTCATACTTTCATTTAGACGGTGGGAAAACCCTGTTAGCAACATGTGGGTTATCTCCTCCAAGGGATTCCCGATCATCCAACGAGATGTTTTAATTTAGTTGCAATTGTGTTTCTTTATTTTGTTTGTGATTAAATTTTGAGTTGTTTTATATTTTGAATGTTGTGATGATGGATTTTATCTTTTTGGGATTTCTTAATTTTAATTTTGGTCTCAATTTTGTGGCTATCCTAAAGGTTTCAGTTTTCATGCAGGATGGCATTGTTGTTTAGCATTAAAAGTTTGCAAGAAAATAAAGTACAATAGAGTGCAAGTAAGTAGATTGCTTTAAAATAAAAGCATACCTGATAGGTCTTCCCGTCATCTCCCCTTGAAACTTTAGTGTTCTTTACAATAAACATTTATATTTACAGGGAAGTAAAACTCTATGGATATGTTCGTCACAAGCCTATCAAACTCTATGTCATAACCTGGTGAACTCCTATTCATTTGTGAGATTTCTTCATTTAATAAATATAATAAATATAATAGTCTTACAAGGTGTTTAAAAGACTTGTGAAATGGTCCAGGAGAAACCCAGACATTTCACAATACTTTTGAACTTCTCTGAGGTCCTTTTGGACTTATTATAATTATTAGATGATTTATCCCTTTCATACCCTTATGCTCAGTGAACCAATATTTTAATCATTTTTAAGAGTAGGGTAATTCATCATTTATTATTTAATTTAAGAATTATGTGGGTGAAGACCCCAAATGACAAATTAAGATTATTCGGGTACTTAGCCAAATTTTGATTCGGGGCTTGTAGTGTCTCAAAATACTCTAGTTTTGATTATATTAACTTTTCTAAACCTCTTTCGATTAAATTTGATCAAGCCTAGTTCACTACTAAGCTCCTTAGGATTTTAGGTGAGTATATTTATGGCTTTAAGGAAAATTGAATTTTAGGTGGTGAGAATTTCCATTAAAAGATCGTAGTATTACTTTGAACACCAAGTAAAGGGGTTAGGCTGGTGGTTTATTAATTTCTAAGATCATGCCCCTAACCATAAGACTCTCGTAATTTGATTTTTCTTCCAAATTATAATAATTAAGAAAATTTAGATGTTTAATTTTGATGTGACAAAATTAAATTAAGTTTCTACCATTTATCCTTTAATACTTCAACCATTCAGATGGACTTACTAAAATCAAAATTTACCCATTTTTCCCTCTTGAATTTAGGACTGAATATTAATTAAGGCTAAATATCCAAAATTACCTTTTTGCCCTTAAGGTCCTATCACCTCATAATTCATCAAATTTAATTCAAATGACTTTGTAATTTTATTCTACCTTACTAATGAATTGTTTAAAATATCAGAGGAGAAAATGTGATTTTTTAATGTTTAATTTAATTTAAATATTTATTTTCATGCAAAAATAAAATTTTCAATGAAAAATCAATAACTTGACCAAGACAAATCCTAACCCCTTGAGATTTTTATTGGAGGTAGACCTTGTTCAAAGAATCACTTGGACCAAATTTCATGATTTATTAAGTTTGAATTTAATCATTAGAATTATTTCAAATTCTAGAGTTTTAATTAATTATAAAATATTTTAAAAGTTGAAAATTTTAATTTTATACTTTTTAAAAATATATCTAAGGTCAGGGAACCCAGAGAAATAAATTTCATATTTTTCTTTTAATTATTAAAATTATTTTAGTAGAAAAATCAAGAAAATTTATTTTTAGCCTCTTAAAAATTGATTTAAGCCTTTAAAAATTGATACATTAATTTTGAAGCTTAAGAAAATTATGGGGATGGTTTCTAAGTGATTAGGAGACCAAAAGTAACAATTTGGTGATTAATAATATTTTTGTGATTTTTATTATTATTTAATTATTTAAATTTTAAAATCTGATTTAAAATGAAAATTTTATAAAAATCTCAATTTTATTTATAAAAGAACCTTCTGATCACAGAGAACTCCCAAAACCATTCTTATAAAATTTTGACATGTATTTTAATTTTTATAATTCATTTAAGTGCTAAAAAAGCCATTGAACTTAGAAAAATTATTTAACCTATTAGATTAATTCCAAATGACTTAAAAAATTTTAGGGGAGTTCCTCTGTCCCTGAAGCATAGTGGAGAGCAATTTTTGTGTTATTTTGATTTTTATTTTGTCCTAATTAATTAAAAGTTTATTTTAGGTCAAGTAGACAATTAGGTTTTTTTTTATTATTTTAACTCATAAAAATTTTTCCTAGGGCTCTCTGACCATAAAGAACCTACCATAATTTTTTGGGATTTTTCTAAGCAACTTGGTAATTATCACATTTAATTTATCAAATAATAAACATAAACATGAAAAATATGATTCTCTGCCTAAGGATCTTCTCTGACTTTGGAAAAATCAGGGAAGATCCCTCATGACAGAGGGAACAACATACCAAAATTTCAAGCTATAGTGCAATTCCTACATGAACGAAGAATTAAAAGACTTAAAATGGTATTTAAATTATTAAAAATAAAATATGCATAAAAAATATTTCAAGTCATTTCCACTTTGTTCTCCTCTATTCACTAAGCACTAGGGTATTTTTCTTTTATTTTTATGATTTTTCTAGGCCAAGATATGGATTTTTAAAGTTCACTGATTTAAATAATTCAAAAATACCCCTAATTTCCTACTTAAACACGTGGCGCCGTGTCATCCTCGGCAACTCCGAAGCCTCCACGCATCGCTCCGCCATTTGACGCCGCCTTCTGACTCAGTTGCCACGTGGCCGCGCTTTATGTTAAGATCTTCAGTCCTGTGCAATTTTGGCAATCCGTTCATTACACGTGCGATCCAACGGCTCCTGGTCATCATCCCCAACTGACCTAACCCACAAACAGTTCACCTTCTAGACCTAAAATCTTGAGCTAGTCTCAACCAAATTGCATGGGGTTTGTTCCCAGAGCTTCATCTGGCCTAGAAAAACATATCCATACGGTTTATACGGTATGAAATATAGTGTACAATTATGGAAAATAAAGAAAAGCTCGGGAGGAAGAGTGAGTCCAATACCTTTATCTGAGAGGGGAGGCCTCAATCAGATGGTTGTGGTAGCTTCGATTAGTCCCAACGAACCTCCAAATGAAGCCTTTTGCCCTGGTGAATTGTCTAGACCCAAACTCGACCAGGCTCGATTTCAGGTGTTGATGGAAGTATGGTGCAGAGGTCTTCTGTGATGGGGCTTTGATGGGGGATCCTCTTCTTTCATTGCTGTAAAGGTGTGGGTGCAGTTAATTGCAATTTGGTGCCCTGTGGAGCTATGAAGAAATATATCCTGGTTTTTGGCCAAATTTCAGTGATGAAAGTGCTCTCAGACAGTGGGGATCAGTGGCTGAAGACAGTGGGATTACTCTTAGGACCTCTCAGGGAAGCTTTTGAAGCAATTTGGTGGAGTTTCCTTGAGAAAAATTTCAGCACCTAGTTTTGGCCGTGAAGAGCTCTATTTATGGCCATGGCCATTGGGCTGAGCTCAGGGGCTGGCAATGGGTGGATTCAACTGCCTAGGTGGAGGGCAGATAAGCCTCAATGGAAATTCATGGCTGACTTGGCCATAGTGTGGAGTTTGAGTTCAATTTGAGAGGAGTGGCTCTCGGTATTGGCATTTTCCGGCCACTAGGGTGGCCGGCAGGGCCAGGGCTGGTGGCCAGGTGGTTCAGGCGAGCCAGGGGAGGATTAATGATTCTTTACCCTCAATGGCAAGTGATGATGGTAAAGATATTTTGATTAAGGCCAAATGTGGGGTGAAATCCCCTAATTCAAGGGACCTTTGGTCCATGGCTCCCTTAGGGTGGGCTAGGTTGGTCTAGGGTGGTTCCTAGGGGTCACTTGGTGGCTGTGGAGGAGTTGGTTTGGTCACATTTAGTTCAATTTGATTAAGCTAGGTCATGGGTTCAATTTTGGGTTACATGGGTCAATGTTGGGCTATGTTGGGTTTGAGCTTGGGTCAGGCCCAAATGATTGAGCAATATTATGAATATGATTGTCATGAAGTGTTTAGAAAAGGTTTGGAGTGGTTTTGGATTGGTTTGGTAGATCAATTTGGCTTGGTTTGGGATTTTGGTCAATTTGGGGCAAGTTGGGTTAACTTAGATTTGGGTTGGGCTAGATTGGTTGAAAGTGAGTAATATGGAATATTTTAAATGGAACCATGGACCAAGGGTCACCCTCATTTGGTCCTCTATGTGTTGGTATTAGCCAAACCCTAGCGTGAGGCTAAAAGCTTGGGAAAACCACTTACATGAGTTTCCAAAGAGTTAGGGGATCAAAAGGTGATATGCTTTGTTTAGGGTTGTGAGTTGTAGTGTGAGTATGGTGTAAGCTCCAGACCTCCCAGGGTAGATCATATGGCCTGACCACCTATAGAAGACTTGCCTTGGGGTTCCTAATGCTTGGTCTCTTCCTTCCAAAACTGGAGGTTAGGCCTTAAGCATATGAAAACTCCCAGTGAAGTGAGAAAAGTTTGAATTTATATAGGGAGGGGTGCCATGACTAGTCTTCTAAGAAAGTTACCAGGAGAGTCCTATAGCTAGACCCCAGGCTATTCTAAAGAAAGAACAGATCTCAACCAAAAGTGAGGTCAACAAATGGACTCCCAATAGGTGAGGTGTGCTGAGCAAGCACACTGCACATATTGGTGTTGACTGATGAGATTGACAAAACCAACACAATTGTCTGAGTCAAAACTCAAGAAAAACGCAAAATTTAGTGAGGAAGTTTCCGCTGGAGATATGGAGATAGACCTTCAAATCCCAGGAACTCTCGCTAGGGAAGGAAGATGGAATACCTTCATGAGAGAAGTTATGGATTTCAAGTTCTCAAACTCTGAAGGAGTCCGATCTAAATCGATTTGAAGTTAGAATTTGGATGTAGAATTAGGATTTAGAATTTGGATTTGATTTCAATTCAAATTTTGAGTTTGAAATTTAATTTGATTTTGAATTTCAAAATTTTAACTTTAAGTTTCATGGAACTTATAGAAATTTTAGAATTTATGGAATTTTTAATTTTGAAGATTTTAATTTTGTGGGGAAAACTTTGAGTGTAGAGGGGAAATCAGAATTTCGGTACCGATCCCGGACTGGAATTTAGGTATCAGCCTAAAAAATAAGAAACAGGATTTTAGTACCGACCTCGAATTTTTCGGGGATGTGGAAAAATTTCTCGAAAGGGAAATGGAAAATTAGGGAATTTTGGAGGAATTGGACGACTAAGCTCCGTTCCCGGAATTTCATGGAAGGCGGAGAATTTCTCGTAAAGGAGATGGAGAATTAGGGAATTTTGAGAGAATCGGACGACTAAGCTCTGTTCCCAGAATTTCATGGAAGGTAGAAAAATTTCTTAGAAAGGAGATGAAAAATTAGGGAATTTTGAGGGAATCAGATGACTAAGTTCCGTTTCCAGAATTTCATGGAAGGTGGAAAATTTTTCGGAAGGGAGATGGAGAATTAGGAAATTTTGAGGGAATCAGACGACTAAGCTCCGTTCCCAGAATTTCATGGAAGGAGGTGATCCATGAAAAAAAGTACCTATTTTTAGTGTTCATTTCATGCCCACTTTATGCATATTTTTAATGATATTACACTATAAAGGAAGGTATTTTGCATAACATTGCATATTTTTGTTTTTAAGTATAAAAAATATGATTTTAGAGAAAATGAAGTAAAAACTATGCAATTTTGAGCCAAAATGAGCAAGAAAAACAAATTCTAACTTAGCACATATTGATATGTCTTTCTATGCTTAATATCTTTTATATTTCTCAAATATTTTTGAATGAAATTATACTTTTAAGAAATGTTGTTTTTATGTCTATCTTTTAGGTGAAGATGTTAGGAACGCAACGCAACTGAAATGGGGCGAAACGGAGTTGAAACGGAGCCAAACAGAGCAAAATGGTGGAGCTGCGCACAGGGTGGCGCCTAGGCGCCAAACCCGGCCCCCAGGCTCCAGTGACGACGAGAAAACGGCGCCTAGGTGCCAGAATCATCCAGAAACGGTTATTGGACAGGATTTTGATGACTTTGGGAGTTATTTTCACGGTGTTAAGTAGTTTCTAGACCTTCCAGAAGCCTGGAAGTTATTCCTAATATATAGGACATGTGATACAATGTATCTGGACACATTGGAACTGTTTTAATCGCGAAGAGGTGCGAGCCAAAGTGAAGAGGTGTGAAGAACTGTACATGGTGTCTCAAGGCAACCCTTGAAGATTCATTGAATTTGGACATGTTTTGAAGAGGTGCCTCAAGGCAACCCTTGAAGCCTATAAATATGAGGCCACTCCTTCAGAGAAAATCACACCCTATAGTCTCTTTCTTCCCCCTTAGTCATTTTAGTCATTTAGAGTTATGAAGATGTAGATTTTTACATCTTATGGATAAATTGGTGAGGGATTTTGAGATATTTATGTAAGGGATGTACGAGCGTCGCATGGATCGGTGGGAAACTTTGGCGGAGAGTTCTTCTTCTTTCCTTCAGAGAGAAAAAGCTAAGTATTATGTTCTTCATTCTCTTGTAATTGTTGTAAACACTTTATAGTGGAATTTCTTTGTTTTAAATCAAGTTTTCTGTCGTGATTTATCCATGCTTCGTAAGTGATTTTCCTTACTCTTTCTTTTAATATGAAGTAGTGGCATGCGTAAGAAAATCATTTTTATGATAGAATTATCTATTAGATGCTTCTAGGTGACAGATAGTTGCATAAATATAATATAATACTAATGAAATAAGTTTCTTGTTGACACTTAATTTTTTATGTAGTTCTATCAATTCTTTTACTTTTTATGCCATTATTTTCATTTACTTTTATTTTGTAATGAAATAGATGCATGTTTAGGAATTAAGATTTGCTTATATATTCTCTTATTAAATTATGGTGATGATATCATACCGGATCTTCATTAACTTTACAAATTGATCACTTGTATTGTTAAAACCTGTTGAAGAATTCTAAAACCTAGAAGGAGATGAATTCTTAACTAGTAGATATCACATGAATCCTTGGGTAGTCGAAGGCCTTGTGCGGGTTATTCAAGGTGAAGTGCAAATAATTAGGGATATATTATTTATTGGGCGCAAAATTGATTAGTTTTTAGAGTGACAGACTAAATTCTAATAATTTGGTCTATAGAAAAGAAACGGGTTACTGGTAGGGCCGACCATAGCCACCCTTAGACATCTAGTAGTGTGAGCCTAGATTAACCCATTCTACTAATAAAACATCCTGAACCGATCTATAGATTAGCCAATGTTCTTTATGCCTGTTCCAAAGGGTAAAGAATAGTAATGCTTCTATTTGGCACTACTACATTTATTCTAAGCATATCTTTCTTACACATTATCTATGTAATTGCAAGAGAAAGGTAATTTTTAATATCTCAAATTTCTCCAAACCAATTTATCCATAAGATATCTTTTTATTTAAGAACTTTAATTTAGGATTAGTTATTAGAAAACTCATTTTAATCGACATTCCAAATTTAGGCCTTATAGAAATAGACTGGAATTAGCCTAAAGAATTTCTTACCTCGCTTCTCTGTGGGATCAATATTGGGGTTATAAAAAAAAACCCTATATTACCTGAAATGATACGTATACTTGCGTAGTACCCCTAGTGTGTAAAATATTTTCTAAAATTTTACAACATTTTGATTTTATACACTAGCCGCTATTTATAAATTGGGTCAAGTTTTTGGCCATCTTTTGGAAGCAAATATTATTGCGTTATTGCAGGTCGGGTTAGGAGGAAAAATTTCTCAGAAGGGAGATGGAAAATTAGGGAACTTTGGGGAAATCAGAAGACTAAGCTCCATTCCCAGAATTTTATGGAAGGCAAAAAAATTTCTCGGAAGGGAGATGTAAAATTAGGGAATTTTGATGGAATCTGAAGACTAAGCTCCGTTCCTAGAATTTTATGGAGGGCAGGAAAATTTCTCGGAAGGGAGATGGTAAGTTAGGGAAGTGTAAGGAATCTTAGGGAGGAAAGCTCGAGGACTCACATCCAGCCCAAGGGGTAATAGGATGGGACTCAGAACTCAAATACTGATCCGGGAATTTCATTTGAGGAGAATTTGGTAAAACTTGGTATTTGACTTTCAAAGAAATCGATTTGGTGTAATTCGACCAAGATCAGTAGCCATTGCAAGATTTGTAGAATTTTGAGTTATTTTGAATTTTGTGACGTTATGTGAAAAGTGTCAAATTTCGCGGAATGCTTTCAGAAATAAAGCACACTGATAACTATGGGTTGCCTCCCACAAAGTGCTTGGTTTAACATTTTCAGCCTGACATACCCAGAACTCATTTTGAGTGACCAACATCAGATTCTCATCAAATTTAAGTTGATCGACTGAAAAATAAGGTTTAAGTTTATGACCGTTAACTTTAAATATTTTTCCAGTCTTAGGATCTTGAATATCCATAGCTCCATAGGAATAAACTTTTATCATAATAAATGGACCCATCCACATGGACTTAAGTTTTCTAGAAAAAATTCTTAATCTAGCATTATAAAACAAAACTTTTTGTCCTGGCACAAGGTTTTTAGTAAGAATCTTCCGATCATGCCATAACTTCATCTTTTCCTTATAAATCTTAACATTTTCATAAGATTCATTCCTTATCTCTTCAAGCTCATTTAATTGCAATAATCTCTTTTTCAGTAGCATCTTTCAATTTATAATTGAACTCTTTAATAGCCCAATATGCTTTATGCTCAAGTTCAATAGGCAAATGACAAGCTTTTCCAAAAATCAGCTTATATGGGGACATTCCTATAGGAGTTCTGTAGGTAGTCCTATAGGTCCATAAATCATAATCCAATTTGATTGACAAATCCTTTCTGTTTAGATTAACAGTCTTTTGCAATATTCTTTTAATTTCACGATTGGATAATTCAACCAAACCACTTGTCTGAGGATGATAAGCAGTAGCAATGCGATGATTTATATGATATTTCTTTGCTAACTTCTCAATAATTGCATTTTTAAAATGACTTCCTCCATCTGTTATGATTACTCTTGGTATTCCAAATCTGTAAAATATATTATTTCTTAAAAACTTTGTAACACTTTGAGCATTACATTGAGGTAAAGCAATATCTTCAACCCATTTGGAAACATAATCTACTGCTATCAAAATATAAACATTTCCGAAAGATGTTGTAAATGGACCCATGAAATCTAATACCCAAACATTAGATATTTCAACTTCCAACATATAATTGAGGGACATTTCATTTCTTCTTAAAATATTACCTACACGCTGACATCTATCATCCAGATTGTAGGATTTTATATGCAGTTCTTTCAACTCCAAAATGTCCCCCATAATCAGAATCATGACTTTTTTAATAATTTCATAAGTCTCTTCCAAAAGTATACATCTTCGAATTATAAGATCCTTATTTATATAAAAATGGGTCATCCCAAAGATAAGTCTTAGCATCAGACATAAATTTCTTCTTTTCCTGGTATGTCAAACCACATGATATAATATTACTGATAATAAAGTTTACTATGTCGGCATACCACGGAATACGTGAATAATTTTTTATCAGAAAAATGTTCATTAATTTCTTCACAATCACAGAGAGATTTTTCATTTTCAAGCCTGAACAAATGATCAACAATTTGATTATCAGAACCCCTCCTATCTACTATCTCAAAATCAAATTCTTACAAAAGAAGAATCCATCTAATCAATCTCGGCTTCACATCCTTCTTCTTCATTAAATATTTGATAACAGAATGATCAGTATGCACCACACATTTAGTTCCAATTAAATATGATCAAAATTTATCAAAGATAAATACTATAGCTAATAACTCTTTCTCAGTAGTGGTATAATTAATTTGAGTTTCATTAAGAGTTTTACTAGCATAATAAATAACTTTGAAAATTTTATCATATTTCTAACCCAAACAACACCAATATCATAATCCCTAGCATCATACATTAAATCAAAAGGTTTTTCCTAATTTGGTGAAATTATAACAGGTGCAGTGATTAATTTTTGTTTTAATGTTTTAAAAGCTTTTAGGCAATCATCATCAAAATAAAAAATTGCATCCTTATCCAATAATCGGCATAAATGTTTTGTAATCATTGAAAAGTCTTTAATGTAACACCTGTAGAATCCAACATGTCTCAGAAAACTTCTAATTCCCCTTACATTGGTCGGGTAAGGTAAATTAGAGATAACTTGAATTTTTGCAGGATCTACCTCCAAACCTTTTTCTGAAATTCGATGTCCCAATACAATTTCTCCTGCTACCATAAATTGGCATTTTTTCTAGTTAAGGACTAAATTAGTTTCTTCACAGCGTTTTAGAAATTTAGTCAAATGTTTTAAACATGATTCAAATGAAATTCCAAACACTGAAAAGTCATTCATAGAAACTTCAATCCCTTTTTTCAATTAAATCACAAAAAATAGCCATCATACATCTTTGAAATGTAGCAGAGGCATAAACTAAAGGACATTCTTCTAAAAGCAACGTACCAAAAGGACTGGTAAAAATAACTTTCTCTTGATCCTCAGGAGCAATTTGAATTTGGTGGTAGCCAGTATATCCATCCATAAAACAAAAGTATTTATGCCCAGCTAGTCTGTCCAACATTTGATCTAGAAAAGGGAGTGAAAAATGATCTTTCCTTGTGGTAAGGTTTAATTTTTATAATCAATGCATATTCACCACCCTGTAACTTGTCTTGTTGGTATCATTTCATTCTTTTCATTAACATTCACAGCTACTCCTCCTTTCTTAGGAACACAGTGAATAGGACTAACCCATGCACTATCTCAAATAGGGTAGATAATTCCAGCATCCAACCACTTCAAAATTTCTTTCTTAACAACATCTTTCGTGATAGGATTTAATCTCCTTTGGGGATTGATCTACCTAAAAAAATACCTATTTTTATGCCTTATTTATGATTTAATTCTTAAGGATATTATGCTTTAATGAAAGGTATTTTCATGTTTTTGGATGTAGATGATAAAAAAAGAGTCCAATGAAGAAAAAGAAGGAAAAAGGAGCAAAAAGGAGCAAAAATGGAGCTTATGGAGTAAATTTTAGAATTATTGGCTTGGCGCCTAGGCGCCAGAGTCCGGCGCCTAAGCGCTAATTCGATACAGAAACTGTTAAGTTTTTTTGATGACTTTTGGCAGTTATTTTGACGGTGTTAAGCGGTTATTGTAGTTTCTAGTAGATTGGAAGTTACTCCTAATATATAGGACATGTGATACAATGTATTTGGACACAAAGAAATGATTTGGATCGCGAAGAGGTGTGACTCAAAGTGAATAGAAAAGAACGACCTAGTCAAGGAGCCAGGCGCTTATGCGCCAGATTCCGGCTCCTAGGCGCGACAGTTACCTTCTAGAAGATAGAGGTGCCTTAAGAAACCCCTGGTCAAATTTAGAGCTCTATAAATAGGAGCCTGTTGACCTCATTTTTGATGAGGTCTTCTCTTCTTCTTTTTAGTACTTAGGATCTAGCATTAGGCTTTTCCTTTGACTATCTTAGAGGACTAGAATTGGGATCCACCATCTAGAATTTCAAACCACTTCTTAACTCCCTGGAAACTCCACAAACTTGACTGTAGATCCCTAATCACCTAGAGGGTTGAAATCAAATGTGGAAGTTTAAAGGATGAGTTCCTATAGGACTCTTCGGCCTTAGGATCGCCCCAGGTGGCTCTGGTCTAGTGAAGGGGCCGACTTACACACACACTACACTTATACACTACACATTCACACACCTCCTAAAACCACACCCATACCTAACTTGACCTCCTCGACTCATGTAGGTGATTCACATGGATGGTCCTTAACCCCTAAGCCCTCGGCTAAAAGGGTTAGGAACAACATAGTGAATGCCTCAAATGAGTCCCTTCATGGCTCATGTGGGCTTGATGTGGCTTCATGGCTCAACCAAAATGATTTTATTCCACTTACATTCACCCAATCTTCGATTTTCCAAATTTTCAATTTTTGACCCCCGGGACCCTACACCCGCCTAACTTACCCAAAGCCCTTGAAATTACCCAAATTTTTCAAAATTTCCAAATCATCCAAAATTCCCCAAAATCAATCCCAAACATTTTCACATCACTCAAATTGATCATCCATACCCAAAAATACCAAAAATTCCAAAAATACCTCCCAATACCCTCCAAATACCCAAAATACCCCTCTTAACCCAAAATCCCAAAAATTTAGAAAATTCCCAGAAAATTCCAGAAAATCCCAAATATTCCCTATTTCATTTTGTTCAACTACACCATGGGCCAATTTAGTCAATTTACCCTACTTTTGTCAAAACCCTCAATTTGACCCATTTTAACCCTAAGTGAACCCAATGTCAAACCAAACCTACCCAATTGACCCAAATTCTGGTCCAATTCAATTCTAAACTTCAATTCAACATCCCCAACACCAATCTAAACCAAATATAAGTCCAATTTGATTGACATTTGGATCCAATTTCACTTTTGGCCTTAAAGCCCAATTTGGACCCATGACCCAAACTTAACCCAAACTCACCGAATTCAACTCCAATTAACCCCAAATCTTTTCTAAATCTTCCTTAGCATCCACACAAGCAAAACACTAACATGATTTGCCCAAAATTTAGATCCAAACCCCACTCAAATTCAACCCAAAGCTAAAAGGCCCAATTTTGACCTAAACCCAAACCTAACCCAAATGAGCCCAAACCCCAAAATCAAAGCCCAACCAAAGTCAAAACCTCTTTGAAACACTCCCATAAACATTTCTCAACATTAATTTTACATCAATTTCAACACTAGCACAACATTGGCCCAACTTGGCCCACTTGGACCTATATTGGCCCATTCACCAAAAGAGCCCAAATTCAACCCAATTCAAACCCAAATCACCCCCAATTTGCTTCAAGTCACTCATGACACATCCATGAGCTAAACCCAACAGTTATTTGGCCCAACCTCTTTACAAAATTCCCATCCATAAATTCATTTTTTAAACTTAAATGCCCATTCCTTAAACCATTTTAAAAGCCCATCTTTTACCACATCCAAAGGCCCAAAATTGGTCTCAAAGCCCATATGACATTTCCCCTCATCATACTTTCAATTAAACTCAATACCTATGTCCTAAATTAATCATCAAATCATTCCAAATCAAGTTTCATACAAATTTCCATCAAATTACCAAAAATTCCTAAAATCCATTTTTATGAAATTGACTAAACTTTTTCCAAGCCAAAGGTGAGCCATGAAGCCATGCATGAGCCACATGTGAGCCATGAGAGCCTTGGACACTCCACCATGCCATATTGGGTAAGAAGAGGGAGGGCTTTCCTTAATCACTAAAGCTCATTAGCCTTAATCATGTTTCACCTAAACTTAAATTTAATCCAAATATATTTGGATGGAGACTTCTCCATGCCAAACCAACTGATCCCTTTGATCCCCCACAGCATCCAAAGCCACCTTGAAGGGTGCACCAAGCCCAAATGGGTGGATTGACCCATTTAGACTCAAAACTAGCCATGCCTCATTCTACTTTGGATCAAAGCCTTTACACATGGCAATTGCCAATTGCTTGCACCAAGTCCCAGCCCTGACCCACCTGACCTTGAGGGTGACCCATGCCTGGCCGGCCGGCCACCGAGCCACCGGAAAACACCATGGCCGAGAGCTCACATATGAGCCAACTTTGGAATTCTCCCTTGCTGAGCTGCCCCATCCCCAGTGGCCATTGTAGCTGTTCTTCTCTTGCAAAGAGCAGCTGATCCCAAGCCCTAACTCTCCCTGGGAGGCCCTCCACCCTCTCTTATTTAAACACCACCCCTCTCAGCCATGAGGGGTGCTGAAACAAACCTTAAGGAAACTCTGCCAAAATTGTTCCAGACTACTCCCCATACACAGAGCACTTGATCCCCACTGAAATCCCCCGCCATTTCCTCTCCGCGAGCTCAATTTCAGAGTTGAAATCCAAGCCTAAAACCAGGACACTTCTCCACAGCTGAGCCAATCCCCAAATTGATTGGTTCTACACCTTCACTGCACCAAGGGAAGGTGTCCACCGACAAAAGCCCCATCTCCAGAGCCACCCAGCTTGCTCCGGCCTCCAAGCTTTGTGATCGGCTGTGGTCGAAATCCTACCTAGGCAATTCACCAGACCAGGAGACTTCATTTGGAGCTTGCTGGGATCCAATAGAAGGTGAAACAACCCTCAGATCGAAGCCACACTTCTCTGAGCAAAGGTATGGCCTCACTCTTCTTCCCGAGCTTCTGAACATTCTCCATTTTTATTGCGTAAATTTCATCCCACATAAACCGTATGGATGTGTTCGTCTTCTCAAGACGAATCCATAGAGCATAAGAACACGAAAATCCATCAAGTATCGAGTGAGATATTAGGGATTTAGTGTGGACGGCTCTCTGGTGAGGACGCTCGGAGATGATGAACGGATGCCGTCCATTTAATACACGCGCGGACGGACGGCTCGGATGGCGTTGGACCAGGAGATGGTACGTGAACCGCGGGACCCGGAACGCTGAGTCAGATGGCGGCGTCGAATGGGAGCGCGACACGCGGAGTTTCGGAGCTGCCGAGGTTGACGCGGCGCCGCGTGGATAAATAGAAAATTAGGGTATTTTTCTATTTATTTAATTCCCTAAACTTGGAAAATTCATAACTTTGTGTAGGAAAATCATAAAAATAAAATAAAAATACCCTCTTGCTCAGTGAATAGAGGAGAATAATGTGGAAAAGAAATCATTTAATTTCATTAAGTATTTTATTTTTAATAATTTATTTACTCTCTGCACATTTTCAATTCTCCATGCATGTATACATTTCACCATGGCATGAGACCATTGGGCTTTTGAAGCCTCTGAATTTGGGAACATTCCCTGAATTTTCCAAAGTCAGAGGCCATCCCTATGAGAAGTTATTGATTTTTCAAATTCATGTTACTGTTTTGAGTATTTTAATTCCAGTAATTAGCATGTTGTGAAATAAATTCTAGGAAAATTTGGTGATGTTCCTTATGACCAGAGGATCCTAGAAAAAATAGGTTTTGAGTTAGTTCATTTAAAATAACCTTAATTGGCTTAAACACCCAAAATAGATCCCTAATTAATTAGAGCTAACCATACATAAAATTGACTTGAAATCAATTCTCCATTGACCTTTAGGATCAGAGGAACCGACCATAAAAATTTGAGGTCAATTGGACTTGGTTAGCCCTACTAAATAGGTTGACTAAGCCATTTAGTCAATTTGAACTTTAAAAATTCATAACTTTCAAAATATCTTTCAAAAATTCACCAAATTGGTTTTGGAGCCTCTCTGATATTAGGGGAATTTAAGAAAATTAAAATTTCAATTTTCTAAAAAAGTTGATTTTTAACATTATTTTAATATTTTTAATAATTAAAAAATAATAAAAATCACAAAAATAATAAAATTCACCAAAATGTCACATTTTGAATTTTAATCTCTTAGGAATAAACCCAATATTTTTCTTAGGTCTATTTAATGAGATATTAAATTTTAAAGCCCTAGGGTAATTTTAAAATTAAGAAAAATGTATTTTCTAGCATTTTCACCAAAATAATTATAATAAATCATAGAAAAATCAGAAAATTGCAAAAATTGATTCTCTGGTTTCCTTGATATCAGAGAGATTTTTAAAAAATATAAAATTCATTTTTCAACATTTATTTTATTTTTAAATTAATTAACACTCCAAAACTTAAAATAATTATAATAAAAATAATATAATTCAAAAAATCACCAAAATTGGTCCAAGTGGTTCTCTGGTCATCAGAAATTTTCCCTAATTTTCTTAAGGACAGAAACTTTCCCTTGGTCATATTATTAAATTTTCCTTGGAAATCTCTATTTTCTACCAAAAATAATTATATAAATAAATTAAATACAGAAAAATCACATTTTCTCCTCTCATGTCTTTATTGACATATGAGTGAAGTCACATAAAAATTTCAAGTTCGTTTGAGCTCAATTTAGTGATTTATGAAATTATTAAGCTTAAAGGGCAAAATGGTAATTAAAATTTTAATCCTTAATTAAAACTTTAGGTTTAATAAAAAATTAACAAGTAAAATATTTGATCCTAATCTGATTTGGATGATTGAAATTTAAATAATTAAAGGGTAGAAATCCATTAAGCAATTTAAAATAATTAAACCTTATTTAAATAATTGATTAAATTTGGAAGAATAATAAAATTGGAATTATTAAAATAGGGATATTGTTGGGAAGAGATTTATTCTTTAATTTAAAAATCCGTAAATTAATCATCTCATTAATATTTAATTCTTAATCAAAATGATAACTTAAATTTAAAATATTAAAAGACTTAATCATTAAACTAAAGATAAATTATTAAACTCTTTTAAAATTTCAATTAAAGTTAAAAATAAAATTAAATTAAAAATTAAATTAAATTAAGTAAATTAAATTAAATTAAATTAAATTAAATCAAATTAAATTAAATTAAAGATTAATTAAATTAAATTAAATTAAATTAAATTAAATTAAAATTAAAAGTAAAATTAAATTAAAGATTAAATTAAATTAAATTAAATAAACAAATTAAATTAAATTAAATGAATAAATTAAATTAAATTAAATTAAATAAATAAAATCAAATTTAAAGTAAAACAAATTAAATTAAATTAAATTAGATTAAATTAAAACATATCAAATTAAATTAAATTAAATTAAATTAAATTAAATTAAAATTAAATCAAATTAAATTAAATTAAAGGAAATTAAATCAAATTAAATTAATTTAACATCAAACCAAACTAAATTGAATTAAATTGAATTGAATTAAATTAAAACTAAATTAAATTAAATTGAATTAAATTGAATTAAATATGACATCACCAAAGACATAAAGAATTCAAAATAAATCTAAAATAACTTGAACACTATTCCAAATTTAAACCCATTAATTGAATTCAAACTAAATCATAAATTTACCCTCGAAAGCTTTAGTTGTCATAACTCCTAAACGGAATATTAAATGAAATGTTACTTCACTTATAGGACATTCAAACATCCTAGTTCACTCGAGTAAGATAATAACAAAACTTAACTAAACCTCGGACGATTAATTCATTTGTGTAATTGAATTCATTTGGACTTAAAGCAATCCTAGAAATATTGAAAAGATGTTTAAGATTTGCCTTAAGCACTTCCTCGATATGATAGGATGTTCATAAGAACAATTGAACTTAATTGTTTTTTGATGAAGAAAATCGTCTTCAAACAAAAACACAAGGAACCTAGACGTCATAGGAAATGACTAGCCATAGGATTAGGAACTTGGTAGAAAACCATAACCCTTACCTTAGCTTTACCTAGGAACTTGCTTAAATATTCTAATTGTGTTTTAAGTGCAGCTTGGGATGACGGGAAGACCCTCCAGGTACGCTTTTATTTTATTGCAATTTACTTTCTTGCAATTTACATTATTGCAATTTATTTAACCGCATTGCACTTACTTTTCTTGCATGATAAACAATTGTTGCATGAAAACCCACACCTTTAGGATAGTCTCTAAAACTGAAACCAAAACTAAGTTAAAAGTTATTGCAAGATAAAATTCACCGCCACAACATTTCAAAATATAAAACAACTCAAAATTTAATCACAAACAGAACACAAAACTTCAATTACAACTAAATTAAAACGTCCTGTTGGATGATCGGGAATACCTCGGATGATGTAACCTACGTGTTGCTAACAGGATTTCCTACGGTCTAAATGAAAGTGTGGAACTCATTAAGTTGAGTTTAGCAAATTCATCTGGACTAAGTGAATCCGATAAAAATAATGATGCCGGAAGGATGGAATCGTGGGATCTTAACCAGTGTCGTTATAATCAACTTTAAGATTTGTTTTAATTAAAATATTGAAAACACTTGGAAATTAAGATTTTCTCTAAAGCAAAACACTTTTCTCATCCCCTGATTTATGATTTCTAAAACTAAACCTCTGCAACAACAAGGAGCTTGGAGCGTGGTGGGCAGCACGGCTATCGTCATCAGCAAAACTCGGGTCTACTTCAAGCAAAGCTTTCTTAGAATTAAATAACCAAGCCATAGGACTTCGAGGTAGTTCGCACTAGTGCAACATAAATCCTCAACTCTTCGTTGGACATTTGCATTGCAAATTAAGCCCTAACCGGTCTTAGGATTCCGAGGTAGTCTTCGATACGACATAAACCCTCACATCTTCGAGGTCGTTTGTATGATTCTATCATATAAATATAAGCCCTAATTAATTAAAATTGACAAAATCAAAACATTAAATAGACATTAGGACTTTCCTAAATTCAAGCCAAACAATAGGATAGTTGGGAAATTACCGAAGTTCACTTCGAATCTGTGATTTCTCCTACCTTTCTTCCTTTGAATTCCCAAAACAAAATGTTCCAAATTTGATCCATTCCCTATTGAAATTCCAAAATTCAATCCTTTGAAAACTTAAACTTTGAAATTCTTGAGAGCAGAATTATTGATTATTATCGAGAGTTTTCTTAGGTGATTCCCGTCACTTAAGATGTAATTAACTATAGGGGCTTGCCCTTATAGGGAATTTTAAAGAACCCGTGTAATATAAACCCCGTTTAATGCTTTCATATTAAGCAGGGGAATTTGTCGGCTTAAAAAATTAGTTCGCAGACCAAACGAATGTCACAAATCTTCTAGTTTATTTAATCGAGCCCCACCATCAAGCAGTGTGTCTATCCTTAGGGATAGATACACGGTTTGTGGTGCGGTGCTCGTTTATGTAAACTATTTGGGATGTGAGATCGGTTTAATTTCATATCTTAAAATCTTCAAATTTGAAATTATTTTCAAAAAATCAAATACTACTTTTCAAATTATTTATTTAAACTAAATTAAAAATTCGCCGACAACTTCTGTCAGGCGACCCCCTTTTCAAAATAAAACACACAACCTAAAAATATGCCGACAGAGCTCATTCTACAGAAAAAATCGTACCCCCAGCACCAAAACCCATTTTTAGCATCTTCTCTCTCTTCTATACTTAGGGTGCCACTTTATTTTATTATCTAGTGAGTTTATTTTGAGTGTTTGTTGTGTGTTGTTGCTGTTGGAGTCTTTTACCATTTCTTTGGAGTCAGTAGAAGCCAGCGGATCACTTGAAGGAACACTTTAGATAAGTATTTGTATTTCGGTTCAAAGTTTTATAAATATGTTTATTTGTGTTATTTTCAATGTGCTCTGAGTAGTTAGTTTACTTTCTCATTTCAACTATGAAAAGATTATAAATTAAATAAATTTTGTAGGAAAATTAAATATAAAATATTTTAAAAACGTTGTGATGATATTAATACCTGATCTTAGTTTACTTTTGAATTGGCCATTTAAATTGTTAAAACCTGTTGAAGAATTTTGAGACCTATCCGGAGATAAATTCTTAACCAGTAGATATCACATGAATCCTTAGGTAATCGCAGGCTATAAGTGGATTATCTAAGGTGAAGTGTAAATAAATAGGAAGATATTATATATTGGACGTAAAATTTATTAGTTTTTAGAGTGACAGACTAAATTATAATAATTTGGTTTATAGAAAGGTAACAGGTCACTGGTAGGGCCGACCATAGCCACCCTTGGACATCTAGTAGTGTGAGCCTAGATTAACCCATTCTACTAATTACACATCCTGAGCCTATCTATAGATTAGTCAATGTTCTTTGTACCTAGACCAAAGGGTAAAGAATAGGAATGCTTCTATTTGGCACAATACTATAATCTTAATTCCCTACAAAATATAATTAATCTATAATTCTTGGATTAGTTGAAAAAGGAGAAAGTCGTTTTTATAATTGCATTTTAATTACTATACTTTCCTGCGCATTGCTTACTTTCTTTTAGTATAAATTTTAGTTAATTAAATTTGAATATATATATATATATATAAAGAGAGTATTTATAAACTGTTTTCTAAAAATTTCAAGATATTATTTAATATTCTTTTACTTGAGTTATTTTTTTTTTATTTTATTTCACTATCCCTGTGGGATCGATAACCAGGACTCCATTAGAGCCCTGTATTACTTGAACGATACATATACTTGCATTTAAAATTGTGACTTTTACAAAATTTAATTATAAAATTATAAAAGTAAACCTCACACATCAAGTTTTTGAAGCTGTTTGCTGGAAATTAAATATTCTAAAAAGTGGTATCAAATTCTTGAATTTTAAAGCATATATAAAGTCGCATCGCATCAAGTTTTTGGCGTCGTTGCCGGGGATAGATCGATAAAAAGTAAAAAATATATAAAAAGTAAAAGGATAAAAAAAAATTAAAACATAAAACAGATCAAACATATTTTCTTTAAATTTTTATGGGTAGTTCTGGATCTGAAGGATTATTACCTTTTGATTCCGAATTAGAAAGAACAATTAAAAGAATTAAAAAAGGAAAATAAATTTCAAAACATAAAAAAATGGCGAACTTACATAACAATAATCAAAATCCAATCGAAATTAATGAACAAAATATTTATAAACCATTAAGGGAATAACAAACCCTATAGCTAATGAACTTCATGTAAGTATTCAAATCCCAGCTGTAGATGCTAATTCTTTTGAGCTTAAATCTTCTATTATTCAAATGGTTCAAAACAGTCAATTTGGAGGAACACCTAATGAGGATCCAAATTTACACCTTGCTTGTTTTTTAAAACTTTGTGCTACCTTTAAATATAATAATGTTTCTGATGATGCTATTAGGATCAGACTCTTTCCTTTTTCCTTAAAAGATAAAGCAAAGATGTGGCTTAATTCATTAGCAACTTGTTCTATTAAAACATGGGCAGATATGACAAAAAAATTCCTTGCTAATTATTTTCTTCCTTCTAAAACTGGTAAATTAAGGAATGATATTACTTCATTTATGCAATTTGATGGAGAAACAATTTATGAAGCTTGGGAAAGATTTAAAGAACTATTAAGAAAATGTCCTCATAATGCTTTACCAGATCGGTTAATTATTCAAACATTTTATAATGGACTTATTGGATCACTTAGATCTATTTTTGATGCTGCTGCTGGTGGTTCTTTAATGACTAAGACATTTGAAGAAGCCTACACCTTAATTGAAGATATGGCTAATAACAATTTTCAATGAACTTCTGAAAGGGTTAATCCTAAAAGAATGGCTAGTATTCATGATAATGAAGCCTTTTCTATTTTAGCTTCACAAGTGGTTGCGATATCTAAGAAATTAGATAATTTTGCTATTAATATATCACATGTAAGTAATGATAACTTTGTAAATTCTCATGATTCTGAAACAATGGAAACCTTGCAAGCTATTGCTAGTTAAACTAATAATCCTTATTCTAATTATTATAATCCTGGTTGGAAAAATCATCCTTTTTTAATTGGAGTAAGGGATATCAAGTTAATCCATGTTGGAACAATCAAGGAAATTCAAACTATAGACCAACTTATCCTCCTGGTTATAACAATCAGCAGAAAAAGTTGTTTGTAGAAGAACTAATCTTGCAACTAAGCAATCAACTACAAGGTCAAAACACTGCTATTGGTAATATTGAGAATTAGATGGGTCAAATTGCTAATTTCATTAATTACAGACCTCAAGGAACACTTCCTAGCAATGTCAAAATTAACCCTAAGGGATCTGGAAAAGAACATGAATAAGAAAAACCTGTACAACTCAGAAGTAGAAAGGAATTAAAAGAAAAAACACAGATTGAGATTGAAAAAGAGAAAGATGTTGAAGAGATTGAAAAACCTAAATATACCCTTTCTCTAAGTAAAGATCAGACTGTTGTACCTATTGGAGTGGAAGTTGAAAGACTGCCACCACCTTTTCCTCAAAGACTTAAACAACAGAAGCTTGACCATTAATTTTCTAGGTTCTCTGAAATTTTTAAGAAACTTACCATCAACATTCCTTTTGCTGAAACTTTGGAAAAAATGCCAAGCTATGCAAAATTTATGAAGGATATTTTAAGCAAGAAGAGAAAATTTGAAGCTTTTGAAACTGTTGCATTAAGTGAGGAATTTTGTACAATAATTCAGAAGAAATTACCTCAGAAACTTAAATATCCTAGAAGTTTCACTTCACCATGTGCTATAGAAGAAAAATTTTGTGGAAAAGCCTTATGTGATTTAGGAGTTAGTATTAATCTCATGCCGTTTTCAATCTTTCGAAGGTTAGACTTAGGAGAGATTTCTCCTACCAATGCAACTCTTCAGTTAGTTGATCGATCGATCACTTATCCTAAAGGAGTTATAGAGGATGTTCTTGTTAAGGTAGATAAATTTATCTTTCCTGTGGATTTCATTATTCTTGATATGAAAGAAGATAAAGAATACTTAACATTTTAGGAAGACCTTTTATAGCTACCGGTCGAGCTATGATTGATGTGCAAAAAGGAGAATTAACGATGAGAGTTAATGATCATGAGATAAAATTTAATGTTATGAAATTAATGAGATATCCTAAAAAAGAAAAATGCTATAAAATGGATATTTTTGATTATATGATTGAAAAGCATTACCAAGAAAAATGTAAGGTCATTTCTGATGATAAAGATAAAGAATTTATGTTATATAATGGGTCATTAAATGAAGTAAATTTATCTGAAGAAGCTCATTATATTCATGAAAATTGAGAAATTTTAGACACTACTAAAAATGATATACTTTTACCCTCAATAGAAAAAGCCCGTGAACTAGAATTAAAGATGTTACCTGCACATTTAAAGTATGCATTTCTTGGAGAGTCATTAATTTTACCTGTAATAATATCTTCTGATTTGAGTAAAGATTTAAGAAGAAAATTAATAGAAGTCCTGAAGAATTATAAGAAAGCTTTTGGTTGGACTATTGCAGATATAAAAGGAATAAGCCCTTCAATCTGTATGCATAGGATTTTGATGGAATAGAATTGTAAACCCACTATTGAACCTCAAAGAAGATTAAATACAATTATGAAAGAGGTTGTTAAGAAAGAGATTTTGAAATGGTTAGATGCTGGAATTATTTATCCTATTTCGGATAGCCAATGGGTAAGTCCTATTCATTGTGTTATGAAGAAAGGAGGAGTAACTGTCATTGTCAATGAAAAAAATGAATTAATCCCAACAAGATAAGTTACTGGATGGAGAATTTGCATTGACTATCGAAAATTAAACAACGCCACTAGAAAGGATCGTTTTCCTTCTCCTTTCTTGGATCAAATGATGGATAAACTAGCTGGACACTCACATTTCTATTTTCTTGATGGATATTTTGGTTATCATGAATTACTCGTTGCTCCTGAGGATCAAGAAAAGACAACATTTACAAGTCCTTATGGAACATTTGCCTTTAGAAGAATGCCTTTCGGTTTATGCAATGCACCTCCAACTTTTCAAAGATGTATGAGTCAATATTCTATGATTTGATTGATAAAGGAATTGAAGTATTTATGGATGATTTTTCAGTTTTTGGAACTTCTTTTGAATCTTGTTTGGAAAATATAAGAAAAATCTTGAAGAGATGTAAAGAAATAAAATTAGTTCTAAACTGGAAAAAATGTCAATTCATGGTCACAAAAGAAATTGTACTTGGACAAAAAGTTTCAAAAAAAAGGATGGAAGTTGATCAAGCAAAAGTGAAAATTATTGCTGAACTGCAACCACCTACTACTGTTACTGATGTAAGAAGTTTTCTAGGTCATGCTGGATTTTATAGGAGATATATAAAAGATTTTTCTAAAATTGCAAATCCTCTTTACCATTTATTAGAAAAAGAAGCTAAATTTGAATTTAATGAAGATTGTCTAAATGCGTTCAAAATTCTGAAAGAAAAATTAATCACTGCACCTGTCATTGTTGCACCTGATTGGAATAAACATTTTGAATTAATGTGTGATGCAAGTGATTATGCAATTGGAGCTGTATTAGGACAAAAGTATGAGAAAATTTTCAAAGTTATATACTATGCTAGCAAAACTCTTAATGAAACTCAAATAAACTACACTACGACTGAAAAAGAGCTTTTAGCAATATTTTATGCCTTTAATAAATTTAGACCATACCTTCTTGGAACAAAATGTATCATGCATACTAATCATTCTACTATCAAGTATTTAATCTTTAAAAAGGATGCTAAACCTAGATTGAACAGATGGATTTTACTTTTACAAAAATTTGATTTTGAAATTTTAAACAAAAGAAAGACTGACAACCAAATTGCTGATCATTTATCAAGAATTAAAAATAATAATGAGAAGATTTATGAAGAAAATATAAATGAGAAATTTCCGGATGAGCAATTATATGTCATTCAAGGATCACAAATACCTTGGTATGCAGATATAGTTAACTACTTAGTTAGCAATCTTGTACCATTTGGGATGAATAGTAAATACATTAAGAAATTTAAGAATGATTGTAAATCATACATTTGGGAACATCCTTATTTATTTAAAATAGGAAGAGATTCTGTGATTCAAAGATGTATACCGTATGAAGAAACTTTTGCAATTATTTAAAAATGTCATGATTCTGAATTTGGAGGACATTTTGGAGTGGAGAAAACTGCATTTAAAATTTTAAATTCTGGATTTTATTGGCCTACTCTATTTAAAGATGTTGGACATTAAGGGAAAACTTGTGATCGATGTCAAAGAATGGGAAATATATCTAGAAAAGATGAAATGCCTCTAAACTTTATATTAGAAATCGAAATTTTCGATGTACGAGGTTTAGACTTTATGAGACTTTTTTTACCATCATCTGGAAAGATTTATATTTTATTAACAGTTGATTATATTTCAAAGTGGATCGAAGCTGTAGCTTTACAGAGATGTGATTCCAAAAGTGTTTCGAAATTTTTAAAGAAAATGATTTTTACAAGATTTGGAATGACTAGGATAATTATCACAGATGGGGGAAGTCATTTCAGAAATATAAGAATTCAATCATTATTGGAGAAATTCAGAATTAAGCATATAATTGCAATTGCTTATCATCCCAAACAAGTGGAATGGCTGAAGTGTCAAACTGAGAAATTAAAAGAATATTAGAAAAGACTGTTAATCCTAAAAGAACTGATTGGGTTGATAGACTTGATTCTGCATTATGGGCTTATAGAACGACTTATAAGACACCTATCAGAATGTCACCTTATCGGTTAATTTATGGTAAACATTGTCATTTACCTGTTGAACTAGAACATAAAGCTTATTGGGTGATAAAGGAGTTCAATTATAATTTGAATACTGCAGGAGAAAAGCAATTATTACAACTGAATGAAGTGGAAGAGATTAGAAATGAGTCCTATGAGAATGCAAGAATTTATAAGGAAAGAATGAAGAAATTGCATGACAAAATAATTTCAAGGAAAATATTCGAGCCTGGACAAGAAGTATTATTATTTAATGCTCGTTTAAAACTTTTCCTTGGAAAACTAAAATCTAAATGGATGGGACCATTTTTAATTGAGAAAGTTTACCCTTATGGAGCTGTGGATATTAAAGATCCCAAAACTGGAAAAGTATTTAAAGTTAACGGATTAAGACTGAAGCCTTATATGGGAGAGATGAAATTGAATTACAAAGAGGCTTATGAGCTGAGTCTACCCGATTAATTCTCTTAATTAGGTCGGGCTGACGACGTTAAACTAAACGCTTTATGGGAGGCAATCCATATTTATTTGTGTGAGTTTAATTATTGCTGCAAGGTTATGCCTTGGTCTTGACTAAAGTTGTATATAACTTCTGGAAATAGAAAGCTAACGAGTATGTATTGGCTTAAGCTAAACATTTCTTGAAGTATATAGAATTTGGACTTGGACCACTCCATGTCAAATGTGAGTAAAAAGGAGATCAAGTTAACCTTCATTTGTGATTGTTTGTGATTTGAATTTATTGTAATTGTATTTGTATGTTGATCATACCTGTTTATTAGACCTATTTTTACAACCGAAAATTTACAAAATTTGACGATAGGCGAATCAGAGTCGATCGAGGTTCTGGCGCCAAGGCTCCAAAGTTGGCGCCTAAGTGCCAGAATAACCTGTGTATCGATGATCCGGCACCTAGGCGCCAGATTTCGCGCCTAAGCGCCACGGTTACAGATCGTGGAAAAGCCAAAATTCTTCAATTTTTCACACGTAATCTCTTTATTTATAGCCTATTTTTTGTCCTCAAACCCATTAGAACACTAATTTCGAATAGAGCAATTCAATTTGGAGGAGTTAGAAAAGATTTGGAGGTAATGGATAGAGGAAATCTTGGAAATGAGGTAAGAGACAAATCTCCTAAGGATCCTCAGCCTTATTTTAATGGTTTTATTGCTGTTAGGATGGAGAAAATGTTTAGTCGATTGGATAAGTTTGAAGCGAAACTTCAAAGTATTGGTAATCGTCTCCATGAGATGTATCACCAATACGAACACTTGGAATGACAAACTAAACTTCAATCTGATCATATGTACGCGAAGAACAAGTGGATTGATGAAAAGACAGCTTTGGAATTTCCAAGGGCGTTAGTGTTTATCCCTTCGGTCCTAGCGAACTTCATCGCAAAAGAGATGGAAATTGAAGATCGGTGTTAAATATATTTCTTATGTGTTTTAGGTATGATCGAGTCTTGTGATTAGTGTGTCGATTATCTTATTTGTATGTTTGATTAAATTGTTCAATATATGTTGTTGGATTTGAAAGTTTGCTTTTATTATGTTGTTGTTTGTGTTATTTATGAAACAATGAACCTTGATACAGTCTTGTACTGAATATTATTGAATTTGGAATGAATATTAGAATTTAGAATTGAAGGAATTGGATATATTTTTGTGGATCTAAACTATCATTTTAAATTGATCATGAGAATATTTGGAGGTTGTAAATTGGATTAATACTCTCATAAGAGTAATTAGGGGTCAAATTTGCTAAGATTTGGTGGAAAATATTTAATTTAAATCAAATTTTTGGAAAGGCGAGTCTGGTGCCTAGGCGCCAGAATTCGGCGCCTATGCCCGGTTCGGCCTGAACCCGAAAACTCTTCTTCTTAAACCCCCACACCATTTTTGACGCCTAAGCTTCCTCCTCAACAGTATTTCACGAAAATACAACCTATAGATCCCATTTAGAGCCGGATTTTCAAGTTTTTGGGCTTGAAATCACCCGATTTCTTCATCTCGAGGTTAGATTTACATTCTAAACTCTTTATTTTTGATTTTCACCATGGATTTTACTCTCATTTAGAAAAACTAAAATTTTGAATTTTTTTTTAATTTTTATGGTTAAATCAATGAGTTTTTAAGCTTTTTTTAAGTTTGAAAAGCTTAAATTAGTTTATTTTCCTAGATTCGTTGAGTTTATTTCGCATTTTTTATTCACGTTTAGATGGCACTCAAATCTAAGCGAGGAAAGGAGCGAGAAAATTTTGATCGTAGCAAGTTCGTCATCGCTACTGCACATTTCAATTATAATGATTTTGCTACAACTCAGAAGTTTATCTCGGAGCGAAGTTTCTACGATCTTGGAGGAAGAATTGAGGAAACTATCGTTGCACTTAATTGGCAATAATTTTGCTATTTCACTGATGTTGCTGTTATCCCAGTGGTTAGGGAATTTTATGCTAATTTTGTGAATGTGGAGGAATACGAGATTTTCGTTCGAGGTGTTGGTGTAGGATTCACTCCTGAACGCATCAACATTTTCTATGGCCTGTCGCCAAACATAGAGTGTTATTATTCAGGTTTATCTTCATCTGAGGAAGATTTAGACATGATCATTACCTACTTGACTGATAGTACTGGAGCCTGGAAGATTCGTAATGGAAAAAGGGTAAATTTTTCATCTTCTAAGCTTAATGGTGTTTCCAAGGCATTTCTCTATTTTATTTCTGCTCATTTGCTTCCATCCAATCATCTGAGTGAAGTTACCAGAGATAGAGCTATTCAAACTACTGCATTCAAGACAGAAAGTCAATTAATGTGGGGAGCATTATTTATGACTATCGAAGCTACTGCTCGTTCTAGCACATCTGTTGGACTTGGTTTTATGTTACTGATCTATTCTTTATGCCAAAGAGCTGGAGTAGTTACTGAACTTTTTGAGGAAAAGCTCAAATGATGAAGCCTATAGAAAGAGAAAGTGTCAGCAGTTACGATCGACTTAGAGGTAAGAGTTCTACTGCACCTACTGATTCATTACCTACTTCAGGTAGAGCTTCTACTTCTAGACCATCTACTTCAGCTGAGCCACCTTCTGATTTTTGGGAAGCCATGCTTGACCAGTTCATAGAGCAGCAACATGAGTTATTCTTAACTCATTGCAGAGTAGAAACTATAGATAAGAAGATTCATCATCTTTTTGAGTTTACACAAAGAAAGAGTGATTTCGATGCTGAGTTTTCCGAGTCTTTAGTGAGCTTTCTGAAAGGTGAGCATAATATTCAGTTCCCTACTTGTCCTAAATTTTCACCCTATGTTGATCCTAAGGATATGGAGTTTTCTTTTGATGATGATGATGATGAAGCTACATACAGTGATTAGTAGCTTGATATATCTCTAGAGATGATTAGTTCTGTTTTTAGCATGTTTCTAGTTTTCTTGCGCTGTTTATTTTGATGTATTGTTGTGAACTTTTTCTGTTAAAACTATTTTTAGATTATCTGATGCGTGTTTGAGACTAAAATGTGAATGAATTTCAATAAAAAATTATTTATGTTTTAGTCTACTGTTTAGAGTTCATGAATAATTAGTAAATTTGCATGTTAAAAAAAATAAAAAAATAAAAAAATTTAATATAAAAAAAATATATATATATAAAAGAAAAATAATTTATTTTTAGAAATTAACTTCTGCTCTGCAAAATTTTTCTATATATGCTTAATCATTTCTATTTTATTCATATTAAAGCATGTGTAGAAGTAGAAGTTAGTTTTTCCTTACAACATCATTGTTATGCTTAGATTAATTCCTGTTTATTTCTTTCTCTCATGCTTTATAAAATTTCATGATTTATATTTATACTAAAGCTAATGTTTGGGGGAAGGGAAAACATTTATCAAATTTAAATATTATTTGTCCTTAACGAACTTATATATATATTTTAAATATATTAACATAACATAAGGAATGAAAAATCTGTTTAAAGATTACCTAAATTTTTGAATCTATAAATAGTTCAGTAAACTTAACTAAAATTTCAAAAATTTTGGTTGATTTTAAGAAAAAAATTATTTTGCTTAAAGAATAATAAGATCAAAATTTCTCTATTTATAGTAAAGAGAATGATATTTTTGAAATACTAAGGAATCATGATTATTGCTTGAAAAAGAAAAGATTAAAATATGTTTTGAAAAATAAAAAATTATTATTAATGTCATATTTATTAAGTAAGAATGTATAAGTTTTTGGAAATAAGTTAAGGATAGTGAAGTTCAAAATCATTAACAGACTATCTAAAAATAGTAATCCTCACTTAAAAAAAAAGGAAGAGAAGAAAAAAAGAGAAAAGAAGAAAAAGAATGTGAGGAGAAGCTTGAGGAAACGCCTAATTAAAAATTGGCTTCACTTGAATTATCTTATAATAATAAAAATGATTTGATTTTTAACTTAATTTCTATGTACATATATTTTTACTAGAAAAATATTTCATGAAAATTTTTTTCTTATAAATATTCTCTGTGAACTTGATATGATAAACTACAATTATTCTTGAAATAAATGAAAAATTGGAAGTCTTATAATTTGGTAGTTAAATGTTCTTTGATTCTTAAAATTAAACTTAATTAGTAAAATTTGGTTAATAATTTGCTAAAGCATTTATAAAATAAAAAATTATAAGGAATCTTAAATATTTTAACTTCATTCCAAATGTTCTTTATTTTATTTTATGTAATTAAAAGGGTTACTTGAGGACAAGTAACATTTAAGTTTGGGGGAATTTTATTTTATGTAATTAAAAGGTATTTTCATGTTTTTGGATGTAGATGATAAAAAAAGTGTCCAATGAAGAAAATGAAGGAAAAAGGAGTAAAAATGTAGCTTATGGAGCAAATTTTGGAATTATTGGCATGGCGCCTAGGCGCCAGAGTTCGGCACCTAAGCGCCAGTTCGATACAGAAACTATTAAGTTTTTTTGATGACTTTTGGCTGTTATTTTGACAGTGTTAAGAGATTATTGGAGCTTCTATAAAACTGAAAGTTTCTCCTAATATATAGGACATGTGATACAATGTATTTGGACATAAAGAAACGACCTGTATCGCGAAGAGGTGCGACCCAAAGTAAAGAGGTGCGAACGACCTGGTCAAGGAGCCCGGCGCATAGGCGCCAGATTTCGGCGCTTAGGCGCGACGGTTACCTTCTAGAAGATACATTGAATTTGGACGATTTTTGAAGAGGTGCCTTAAGCAACCCCTGGTCAAATTTAGAGCTCTGTAAATAGGAGCCCATTCTACAGAAAAAATCGTACCCCCTAGCACCAAAACACATTTTTAGCTCTAAAAATGATTTCTCTGAAGGTATGTCAACTTCTTCTGGACATGCAAATTCCTTTGCAAGTTTTGCCAGAGCATCCACTAGAGAGTTGTCTCATCTTGGGATTAAGAAGAATGTTACATCAGAAATTTGTTGAAGTAATTTCAGAGTGTAACGAGAATACTGTTCAAGTCGTGGTATCAGAATTTTGTATTTGCCAGCAATTTGATTGATAATTAACTGGGAATCTCCGTAGATATCAATATTCTTAATTTCCAAAAATATTGTCAATTCTAGACCGGTTATGAGCGCTTCATATTCAGCTTGATTATTCGTGCATGGTTCTGTCAAATGATAGGAAAAGGGCATCATCATTTTTTCTGGAGTAATGAAAATTAATCCTACTCCGGCTTTGCCTGGTATGATTGTCTGTTTATCTTTGTCTTTTCATGCAGATGATGCTCCGTCAAAGTAGAGTTCCCATCGTTGCATGTTAGAATTTTTTACTTCTGATATTTGTTCATCAGGTAGATCTTCATTAAGGGGTGATCCCGCTGGAATTGGGTGTGCCGCTAAGAAATCTGCTTGGATTTGTCCTTTAATAGCGCGTAACGGCACAAATGTTATGTCAAATTGTAACAAGATCATTGCCCATCTTGCTAATCTCCCAGAAAGTGTCGGTCGTGTTATTAAATATTGTAACGAGTTAACTCTTGAAATAAGAGTTACTTTATGAGAAAGCATATAATGTCTTAGCTTTTGAACTGCGAAGATCAAGGCTAAACAATGCTTCTCAAGTAGTATAACGCATTTTCATGGATGGATCAAGGCTAAACAATGCAATATTGTCGGATATTTTATTTCCGTTGGAACTAAACAATGACTCAAGTAGTATAACACATTTTCTTTTCCTTCATCATTTACTTGTGCCAGTAAAGCTCCAAGTGAATTGTCCAATGCCGCGGTGTAAAGGATTATAGGTCTTCCTAATACAGGGGCTGCTAAGACAGGAGGGGTTGTCAAATATTGTTTAATGTCTTCAAAGGCGTGCGGGCATTTTTCATCCCACACGAATTTGGCATCCTTTCTGGTAAGGGCAGTAAGGGGTTGACATCTACCCGATAGATTGGAAATGAAACGTCGTATATATGCTAATTTTCCTTGGAAGGATCTCAATTGAGTTAGATTTTTCGGAGGAGGCATATTTAGGATAGCTTCAATTTTAAGAGGATCAATTTCTATCCCACGATGTCGAACTACAAATCCTAAAAATTTTCCCGAAGTGACACCAAAGGCGCACTTTAAAGGGTTCATTTTAAGATTATATCGTCGTAGTCGTTCAAAGATAATTCTCAAATCGTATATATGATCATCTTTTTGTTTACTATCGACAACCGTATCGTCGACATAACATTCGACTTGATTATGTATTAGTTCATCAAAAATCCGTGTCATGGCTCTATGATAGGTTGCACTGGCATTTTTCAGTCCAAATGGCATAACCTTATGTCGGCATATTTTTAGGTTGTGTGTTATTTTAAAGGGGGGTCGCCTAACAGAAGCTGTCGGCGAATTTTTAATTTAATTAAAATAAATAATTTGAAAAGTAGTATTTAATTTTAAAAATAATTTTAAATTTGAAGGTTTTAAGATATGAGATTAAACCGATCTCACATCCCAAGTAGTTTATATAAACGGGCACCGCACCACAAACCGTGTATCTATTCCTAAGGATAGACACACTGCTTGACGGTGGGGCTCGATTAAATAAACTAGAAGATTTGTGACATCCGTTTGGTCTGCGAACCAATTTTATAAGCCGACAAAATTCCCCTGCTTAATATGAAAACATTAAACGAGGTTTATATTACTCGGGTTCTTTAAAATTCCCTATAAGGGCAAGCCCCTATAGTTAATTACATCTTAAGTGATGGGAATCACCTAAGAAAACTCTCGATAATAATCAATAATTCTGCTCTCAAGGATTTCAAAGTTTAAGTTTTTCAAAGGATTGAATTTTGGAATTTCAATAGGGAATGGATCAAGTTTGGAACATTTTGTTTTGGGAATCCAAAGGAAGAAAAGTAGGAGAAATCACAGATTCGAAGTGAACTTCGGTAATTTCCCGACTATCTTATTGTTTGGCTTGGATTTAAGAAAGTCCTAATATTTATTTAAATGTTTTGATTTTGCCAATTTTAATTAATTAGGACTTATATTTATATGATAGAATCATACAAATAGCCTTGAAGATGTGAGGGTTTATGTCGTACCCAAACGACTACCTCGGAATCCTAAGACCGGTTAGGGCTTAATTTGCTATGCAAATGCCTAACGAAGGGTTGAGGATTTATGTTGCACTAGGCAAACTACCTCGAAATCCTATGGCTTGGTTGTTTTTAGTTCTAGGAAAGTTTTGCTGATGTGGATTCAAGTTTTGCTGACGACGATGGCCGTGCTGCCCACCATGCTCCGAGCTCCTTGTTGTTGCAGAGGTTTAGTTTTAGAAGTCATAAATCGTGGGATGAGAAAAGTGTTTTGGTTTAGAGAAGTCTTAATTTCCAAGTGTTTTTTACGTTTTAATTAAAACAAATCTTAAAGTTGATTATAACGACACCGGTTAAGATCCCACTGGCTCCATCCTTCCGGCATCATTATTTTTATCGGATTCACTTAGTCCAAATGAATTTGCTAAACTAAACAGAATGAGTTCCACACTTTCATTTAGACCGTGGGAAATCCCGTTAGCAACACGTAGGTTACATCATCCGAGGTATTCCCGATCATCCAACAGGACGTTTTAATTTAATTATAATTGTAGTTTTGTGTTCTGTTTGTGATTAAAATTTGAGTTGTTTTATATTTTGAAATGTTGTGGCGGTGAATTTTATCTTGCAATGACTTTTAACTTAGTTTTGGTTTCAGCTTTAGGGACTATCCTAAAGGTGTGGGTTTTCATGCAAGAAAAGTAAGTGCGATGCGATTAATGAAATTGCAATAATGTAAATTGCAAGAAAGTAAATTGCAATAACATAACAACGTACTCGGAGGGTCTTCCCGTCATCCCAAGCCGCACTTAAAACACAATTAGAATATTTAAGCAAGTTCCTAGGTAAAGCTAAGGGAAGGGTTATGGTTTTCTACCAAATTCCTAATCCTATAGCTAGTCATTTCCTATGACGTCTAGGTCTTTGTGTTTGGTTTAAGGACGATTTTCTTCATCAAAGAACAATTAAGTCCAATTGTTCTTATAAACATCCTATCATATTGAGAAAGTGTTTAAGAAGAATCTTAAACATCTTTTCAATATTGCTAGAATTGTTTTAAGTCCAAATGGGTTTAATTATACAAATGAATTAATCGTCCGAGAATTCAAGTTTTGTTGTTATCTTACTCAGTGAACTAGGACATTTGAATATCCTATAAGTGAAGTAACATTTCATTTAATGTTTTATTTAGGAGTTATGATAACCAAAGCTCTTGAGGGCAAATTGGTGTTCAAATGATTTAATTTAAGTTAATGGGTTTAAATTTGGAATAGTGTTCAAGTTGCTTTATATTTAATTTCTTTCTTTTTTAGGTGATGTTATATTTAATTTAATTGAGTTTTAATTTAATTTAATTCAATATAGTTCAATTTAATTTGATTTGCTGTTTAATTAATTTGATTTGATTTAATTTTAATTTCATTTGGTTTAATTTAATTTAATTTAATTCAACTTGATTTAATTTTAATTTAATTATTTAATTTAATTTAATTTAATTTTATTTTATTCATTTAATTTAATTTAATTTAATTTTATTTATTTAATTTAATTTAATTTAATTTAAGTTATTTAATTTAATTTAATTTGTTTGATTCAATTTAATTTGATTTAGTTTAATTTAATTTAATCTTTAATTTAATTTAATCTTTAATTTAATTTAATATTTTAATCTTAATTTAATTTAATTTAATTTAATTTAATTTATTTAATTTAATTTAATTTAATTTTATTTTTAATTTTAATTGAAATTTTTAAAAGAGTTTAATGATTTAATTTTAGTTTAATGATTAAGTATTTTAAATTTGAGTTATCATTTTAATTAAGAATTGAATATTAATGAGATAATTAATTTAGGAATTTTTTAAATTAAAGAATAAATCTCTTCCTAATAATATCCCTATTTTAATAATTCCAATTTTATTATTCTTCCAAAATTAATCAATTATTTAATTAAAGTTTAATCATTTTAAATTGCTTAATGGGTTTCTACCCTTTAATTATTTAAATTTCAATCATCCAAATCAAAAGAGGATCAAATATTTTACTTGTTAATTTTTTTATTAAACCTAAAGTTTTAATTAAGGGTTAAAAAATTTAATTACCACTTTACCCTTTAAGCTTAATAATTTCATAACTCACTAAATTGAACTCAAATGAACTTGAGATTTTTATGTAACTTCACTCATATGTCAATAAAGACATGAGAGGAGAAAATGTGATTTTTCTGTATTTAATTTATTTATATAATTATTTTTGGTAGAAAATAGAGATTTTCAAGGAAAATTTAATAACATGACCAAGGGAAAGTTTCTATTCTTAAGAAAATTAGGGGACATTCCTAATGACCAGAGGATCACTTGGACCAATTTTGGTGATTTTTTGAATTATATTATTTTTATTATAATTATTTTAAGTTTTGGAGTGTTAATTAATTTAAAAATAAAATAAATGTTGAAAAATGAATTTTATATTTTTCAAAAATTTCTCTGATATCAAGGAAACCAGAGAAGTAAATTTTGCAATTTTTTGATTTTTCTATGATTTATTATAATTATTTTAGTGAAGATGCTAGAAAATACATTTTTTAATTTTAAAATTACCTTAAAGCTTTAAAATTTAATATCTCACTAAATAGACCTAAGAAAAATGTGGGATTTGTTCCCATGTGATTAAAATTCAAAATGTGACATTTTGGTGAATTTATTATTTTTGTGATTTTTATTATTTTTTAATTATTAAAAATATTAAAATATTATTAAAAATCAACTTTTTTAGAAAATTGAAATTTTAATTTTCTTAGGTTCCCCTGATATCAGAGAGGCTCCAAAACCAATTTGGTGAATTTTTGAAAGGTATTTTAAAAGTTATGAATTTTTAAAGTTTAAAATGGCTAAGTGGCTTAATCAACCCAATTAGTGGGGCTAACCAAGTCCAATTGACCTCAAACTTTTATGGTGGATTCCTCTGATCCTAAAGGTCAGTGGAGAATTGATTTCAAGTCAATTTGATGCATGGTTAACTCTAATTAATTAGAGACCTATTTTGGGTGTTTAAGCCAATTAGGGTTGTTTTTAATGAACTAAGTCAAAACCTATTTTTCCTAGGGTCCTCTGGTCATAAGGAACATCACCAAATTTTCCTAGAATTTATTTCACAACATGCTATTTATGGGAATTAAAATACTCAAAATAGTGACATGAATTTGAAAAATCAATAACTCTTCATAGGGATGGCCTCTGACTTTGGAAAATTCAGGGAATGTTCCCAAATTCAGAGGCTTCAAAAGCCCTATGGTCTCATGCCATGGTGAATTGTATACATGCATGGAGAATTAAAAATGTGTAGAGGGTAAATAAATTATTAAAAATAAAATACTTGATGAAATTAAATGATTTCTTTTCCAAATTATTCTCCTCTCGTTCACCGAGCAAGAGGGTATTTTTATTTTATTTTTCCGATTTTTCTACACGAGTTATGAATTTTTGAAGTTTAGGGAATTAAATAAATCAAAAATACCCTAATTTTCTATTTATCCACGCGGCGCCAACTCATCCTCGGCATCTCCGAAACGCCGCGTGCCGCGCTCCCATTCGACGCCGCCACCCGAGTCGGCAGCCCGGCCCCGCGGTTCTTGTACCGTCTCCTGGTCCGACGCCATCTGAGCCGTTCGTCCGCGCGTGTATTGAATGGACGACATCCGTTCATCGTCCCCGAGCGTCCTCACCCGAGAGCCGTCCACACTAAATCCCTAAGATCTCACTAGATACTCAATGGATTTTCATGTTCTTATGCTCTATGGATTCATCTTGAAGAGACGAACACATCTATACAGCTATCATGCATTGAAATTAAAGCATTCGAAATGGAGAATCTCTAGAAGCTCGGGATGAAAAATTAGCTCATACCTTTGCTCAGAGAAGTGTGGCTTCAATCTGAGAGTTGTTGCACCTTCGATTGGATCCCAGCAAGCTCCAGATGAAGTCTCCTGGTCTGGTGAATTGTCTAGGAGTGATTTCGACCAAGCCCGATCACAAAGCTTGGAGGCTGGAGCAACCGGGTGGCTCGGAGATGGGGCTTTTGCTAGTGGACACCTTCCCTCGGTCCGGTGAAGGTGTAGAACCAATCAATTTGGGGATTGGCTCACCGTGGAGAAGTGTCCTGGTTTCGGGTGGAATTTCAGTTGGGAAATTGGATTTTATCAGTGGGGATTAGGGCAAATTGACACTGGGGCTCAACTGCTCTAAGGGTGGAGGAGGGTTTGGAACAATTTTGGCAGAGTTTCGGCAAGGTTTGTGTAACTCTCCTTCATGGCCGTGAGGGTGAGGGGTTTAAATAAGAGAGGCTGGAGAGCCTTCCAGGAGGAGTTGAGGCATGGGATCAGCTGCTCTGGTGAGGAGAAGAACAACCATAGTGACCATTTGGCATGGGGCAGCTCAGTAAGTGGGAATTCCAAACTTTGGCTCCTCCCAAGGTCTCGGCCATGGTGTTTTCCGGCGATCCAGTGCGGCCGGCCGGCAGGCATGGGTCACCCTCGGGTCCAGTGGGTCGGGGCTGGAGGTTTGTGCAATCAATCGGCAATTGCCATGTGTAAAGGCTTTGAATTAAAATGGAATGGGGAGGGGGTCATTTTGGCCTTAATTTGGTCAACCCATTGGTTTGGGTTGGGTGCACCTCCCCATGGCCCGATTTTGGGCTGAGAGGATCGATTGGGTCGACCAAGGGAGAGTGGTGTGGTCTTTATCCATGATGAGGTGGCTAAACATGGTTTAGTGTGTGACATGCTTAAGGTAAAAAATGCTTAATGAAAGATTAGGAAAGGGGCCCCTCCTTTTACCATTAATGGCATGGTCACATGTCAAGCCTTCCATGGCTTCATGTGGCTTGTCCATGGCTTGCATGGCTTGTCTTTGGCTTCGGGAAAGTCGAGTCAATTTCATGGAAATGGGTTTTAAGAATTTTGGATATTTTGGTGAAAATTTGCATGAAGCTTGATTTGGAATGGTTTAATTGATGATTTTGAAACTTAGGGGTGATTTTGATTAAATGGATGATGAGGGGAAGTGCCATGTGGGCTTTGGATGGATTTGGGCTTTTGAATGTGGTGAAGTGGGCCTTTAGGAAAGTTTAAGGGGAATGGGCTTTTTGATTTTAGGATGGGCATTTGGGTAAAGATTTTGTGAATAACTTTGTCAAATAAATGTCATAATTGGTTTAGGGATGTTCTATGAAGGGCTTGGAGTTAATTTGGTGTGATTTGGAGTTGAATTGGTTTGAATTTGGGTTTATTTGGTAAGTGGGCCTATGTGGGTCCAAGTGGGCCAAGTTGGGCTAATGTTGGGCTAGAGTTGAAATTGATGTAAAATCAATGTTGAGAAATGTTTATGGGAGTGTTTCAAAAAGGTTTTGACTTTGGTTGGGCTTTGATTTTGGGGTTTGGGCTCATTTGGGTTAGGTTTGGGTTTAGGTCAAAATAGGGCCTTTTAGCTTTGGGTTGAGTTTGAGTGGGGTTTGGGTCTAAATTTTGGGCAAATCATGTTAGTGTTTTGTTTGTGGGAATGTTAAGGAAGATTTAGAAAAGATTTGGGGTTAATTGGAATTGAATTGGGTGAGTTTGGGTTAGGTTTGGGTCATGGGTCCAAATTGGGCTTTAAGGCCAAAAGTGAGATTGGATCCAAATTTCAATCAAATTGGACTTAGATTTGGTCTAGATGGGTATTGGGGATATTTAATTGAAGTTTAGAATTGAATTGGACCAAAATTGGGGTCAATTGGGTAGGTTTGGTTTGACATTGGGTTCACTTTGGGTTAAAATGGGTCAAATTGGGGGTTTTGACAAAAGTAGGGTAAATTGACAAAATTGGCCCATGGTGTAGTTGGACAAAATGAAATTGCGAATATTTGGGATTTTCTGGAATTTTCTGGGAATTTTCTGAATTTTTGGATTTTTGGGTCAAGAGGGGTATTTTGGGTATTTGGAGGGTATTGGGAGGTTTTCTTGGAATTTTTGGTATTTTTGGGTATGGATGATCAATTTAAGTGATGTGGAAATGTTTGGGATTGATTTTAGAGAATTTTGGATAATTTGGAAATTTTTTGAGAAATTTGGGTAATTTCAGGGGTTTTGGGTAGGCTAAGCGGGTGTAGTGTCCCGGGAGTCAAAAATTGAAAATTTGGGAAATTGAAGATTGGGTGAATTTGAGTGGAGTGAAATCATTTTGGTTGAGCCATGAAGCCATATCAAGCCCCTATGAGCCATGAAGGGACTCATTTGAGGCATTCACTATGTTGTTCCTAACCCTCTTTGCCAAGGGCTTAGGGGTTAAGGACCATCCATGTGAATCACCTACATGAGTCAGGAGGTCAAGTTAGGTATGGGTGTAGTTTTAGGAAGTGTGTGGAAGTGTAGTGTGTAAGTGTAGTGTATAAGTGTAAGTGTGTGTAAGTCGGCCCCTTCACTGCACTGAGCCACCTGAGTAGGCTCTAAGGCCAAAGAGTCCTATAGGAACTCATACTTTAAACTTTCACATTTGATTTCAACCCTCTAGGTGATTAGGGGTCTATAGTCAAGTTTGTGGAGTTTGAAGGGAGTTTAGAAGTGGTTTGAGTTTCTAAAAGGTGGGTCCCAACTCTAGTCCTCTAAGATAGTCAAAGGAAAAGCCTAAGGCTAGATCCTAAGCACTAAAAAGAAGAAGAGAAGACCTCATCAAAAATGAGGTCAACACCTTATAACAATATATGCCCATGGGTGTTCGAAAAGCTGTCTTTACTTCATCTTTCAAAAAAATTTTTATTTGGTTATATCCTGATGATCCATCCATGAAAGAAAATATTGCATATTTTGATGCAATATCAACCATTAACTCAGGAATTGGTAAAGGAAATTCATCTTTTGGACATGCTTTGTTCAAGTCTCTGTAGTCTATGCAAACTCTTATTTGTCCATTTTTCTTTTTAACTGGCAGCACCACATTGGCTAGCCATGTTGGACAATTTTCTTCTCGTATGAAGTCAGCCACTATCAATTTCTTGACTTCCGCAATGACTTGTTGCTCTATTTCGACACGCATCCTTCTTGGAGCTTGTTTAACTGGTTTATGATTTGTTCTATCCCGAGTTTATGGACTGCAACTTATGAAGATAAACCAGACATTTCGTCATAAGTCCAAGCAAAACAGTCTTTATATTCCCCCAACAATTGAGTTATGTCTTTTATTTCCTCATCATTAAGGAATGAACTAATAAAAGTCGGTTTTGGATTTTCATTAGTTCCTAAATTTATTTCTTTTAATTCATTAATTGTCAATTTAATTTCTTTTTCCAACTCCGGGGGAGCATTTTCAATTGGAAGATCAGGCAATGATTCGGAATCACATTCTTCTGTGACAGTCAAACAAAATTCTATATCATCTAATGGTCCCAAAATTCCAAATCCAACACGTTTTTTAGAGTTAGAGTTCGTCTATTATCATTCCACATTTGTTCAATGAAATGCGGTTGTTTTAAAGACCATTGTTTGAGCATTAAACTATTTTGAATGAATTTCCGTGCCCAAGGAGAATACAACTCAAAAGGAATTTTCATTGATTGTGGAAGATTTTCATCTTCTATTTTTACATCATCTTTAGTACAAGAAGAAGTAGAGCCAAGTCTAAACTTAATCGGCTTTTTGTCATCATTATATACTTCTTTGACTATTAGATTCTCAATCTTAGCAGTGGAGATTGGAGTTAGAGTCATAGAATGTATATAATGATTGATTTTGTCATACATAGATTCAAATTGTTTCTCTTTATCTTCCTTTACTAGGGATATTTTGAATTGGGGTTTCTTTGCAACCACAGATGTCGTTTCTTCTTCAGAATCTAGGTGGATTTTGAAGTTTAGTGGTTTCTTCATTGTGACAATTGGATCTTCTCTCCCTTCTCCTCGTCCTCGGCCTCGACCTCGAGTGCGAGTCTGACGGAAATTAGTCTCTTTTGTCTTTATCGAAGAAAAATCCTTTTCATTTATTTTCTTTTCTTTGTTCTTTTCTTCCATATTTACCGTTGTTTCTTTGGAAGATATTGTTTTATTTATAGGAGCATAATATGCTGCATCTTCATGTATACCGATTTCATGGATTGAAAACGGTTGCAGATCTCCTATAATACGAAATTCTTGTCCTTTTCGTAAATATTTGATACATTGATGTAATGAAGAGGGTACCATTTTATATTCATGGAGCCATGGTCTCGCCAAGTAAGGCATTAAAAGAGGTGTCTGAATCAATAATATGAAATTTTGCAGTCGTTGCCAAGTCGGCTATTTTTAAGAGCAATGTTATTGATCCAAGGGCCCGTTCTCCTTGTTGATTGAATCCTCTTAACATAATTGTATCTCTTGATAGTTGAGAGGCATCAATGTCTAAGTATGCAAGAGTTCTCAGGTTCATAATGTTGATTGAAGCACCTGGGTCAATAAGAACTCTCGAAAGTATCGTGTCATTGATGTTTACTGTAATATATAGTGGACGCTTATGTTCAGTTGTTCCGAGCAACAAGTCATTGTCAGAGAAGGTAATCTTTATTGATTCCTCTAATGAGTAAGCTTCGTTTTGGGTAGTACTAGCAAGTTGAGTTAAGCAAATGTCAGGGTCCGAAAGGGCCTTGATTAATGATTCCCTCATTTCTTTGGAAAGTATGAGAGCATAAAAAAATTTTGCAGGTAATTTTCTCAAATGGGCCAGTACATTATAATCTACCTTGTTGTGAAGATCATCCTTATTTCCTTCAGAAGTTCGGGGATATATTGGAGGAATGATCTTATCTGGTGTAATTATTTATTTTTCTTTTTCTTGTGGAATTATCCTAGGAGGTAAGATTTTTCCACTTCTCAAGTTAATTTCAATTATTTCCTCGGGTTGATTATCCGATTCATTTGTTTCTGAATCCGAAGATTCCAATTTTATAGAGATCGAAGTTCCTTGTAATTGAAGCGTAGCAATTTCATCTTCATTTGTGTCGTTGTCAGATTTCCCATTTTCATTTTCATTAGTTTGGTTGTCTTTAGATTGATCATATACGATTTGAGCATTGTATATAGGGTTAGAATTCAAATTGTCATTCTCAGAAGCATCATCCATAATAGACAAAATGTACGCAAAACTAGGATTGTTATTATTCATGGTAAAAAGAAAGTCATACAAAGTTATTGGCTTGAGGATTTTTCGTCCTTCGGCCGACATAACTATCCTAGTACAAGAGTGAAATGAACTAGAAGGTACAAAAGGAGTTGCAACCCTTATGTCTAGAAGACCTCTAATCTTTTCCATTTTCTTGATTTTTTTTTCTTTTCTTTCTTGGGAGATTTTGTAACTTGATATTTAGCGAAGATCTCTTCAGAAATGCTATCCTTGTTTTTAGGATTAAGTTCCTCTATCGAAATCATATTGACTGATCCCTTCTCAGGTTCTTTCAAGTATTCTTTTGGGATGACTATATTTCCAACTTTGAAATTACGCTCTAACCAGTTTTTGAAGACAAAACATTCTTCAATTTTATGTCCGAGCATCCTGTGATATGGGAAATAATTAGGATTGTCCTTCATGTCAATTTCTGCTGGCCTCTTAGCTTCTGGTAGCTTAAATTCAGGTATTTTAAGCAAGCTACGAAATATTTTGCTGACGACCTTTGTTTTAAATGAATATATTTTATTCATTCTCTGAGCCATTGTTTTCTTTTCAGTTGATACTGTGATTGGTTGTTGAAGTTGTAATTGAGGTGACGTATGTGATGTCGAAGGATTTTATCGTTGCATCTTTTGCTCCGGTTGGATTTGCATCACCTGTTTGCCTTTTTCTGCAATATTCCCAGGTTTCTTTTCAAAAGTTTTGATAGTTTTAATCTTTTCAGTTTTCTCCATTACACTCATCTGCTTAACCTCTTCCTGAAGATTGGCAGCTTTACTGAGTAATTTTTCAAAAATTTTTATTGTAAATCCTTTAAGCATAAAAGCTATAGGACCATGGATATTTTTAAGCAATATTCCAATAGCATGTTGTTCTTGTAACTGTGGCTCACATTTCATACTGAGATTTCTCCAGCGTAAAATATAATCTACCAAGGTTTCTCCTGGTTTTTGTTTTTCTACCACCAGATCACCAATAGTGGTATGATGTTGTGCTCCTACAAAGCGTTGAATAAAAAGGCTTTGAAGCTCTATGAAGGTTTTGAAAGATCCATTGGGAAGTTCTGCATACCAATCGAAGGCAACTCTCGTGAGACTGTTAACAAATTGTCGAAATAGGAGAGCATAATTTCCTCCAGCATTACAGCAGCTTGCTCTAAAATGTGTCAGATGTTGTCGGAGATTTCCCATTCCATCGAACATTTTAAAGACAGGAGGAACAAAACCCTTAGGATATTGAACAAAATCATATTCCTCTGGGTATGACCACCCTTTGGAGTTAATGCTCCAGCTTTTGCCTGAGCCATCATTTCTTTAATTTTCTGTTCCACTATTTTTGTAATATCCTTTTCTGGAGTTTCATTATGAGGAGAATTCTTTCTCTTTCAAGTGCTTTCCTCGACATCCATTAGTTCTTCTCTGCTTTCAAGGATGTGAATAGCCTTTGGTCTAATGATTTCAATAGCTGGAGAAGGGTCCGCTGGTGGTTTTTGCAAAGTCGCTACCAGTTCTTCCATTCTTTGTTCAAGACGACTTATTTGTTCATCTCGTTGTCGTATCACCCCTCACAATTCCTCTTCATTTGATTCTCGTGCTAAGGAAGTAGATCAGGTTTCTACCATGTTAACACTAGCAACATTCTCATTGGAATTGTCAGAAGTATTTTTCCTTTCGTGTCCTGAAAGTTGTTTAATATCTTCCTTTAATTTCTTTATCTTTCTTGAAATGATTTTGTAGAATGTTTTCTGCAAATCTCTTCTTGTGAACTATTTGCAGGAGTGTTGGTGGTATTAGAATTCCTTTCAGATGATTTTCGCCTCCATACATTATTTTCAAGTATAGGGCGAAAATTCCTAGGTGGTGTATCATACCCAGTATAAGGATAATTTGCTTTTTGTAGCATCTGGACCAAGTCTGTCATTTTAGCAGTTGTATCTTCTGCTTTTGACATTAATTTGTCATTTCGAGTTTTGTCATTGGTGACCACTACATCTTTTATTCTAGGGCCCAATCGAAATTTTACTGGCACTCGAACACAATGTTTATTAGTTGGGAATTGATAATCAGTTTCTTGGTAATCAGATTTTTCCATTGCTAAAATTCTCCTTTTCACGGTGTTGGAGACTGCACAACCCATTTTATCTAATCTTAGATAATGAACATTTTTCTTTTTGTGCTAATCTCCTAAACACTGAATGTACAACACGAAATGGAGGAGATCTTTTTGGTTGGAAAGAATTGTCAGTGTATTCAACAGGAATTGGAATATATTGATTTTCTTCTAAAAAGGAAGGATTTCCAAAAATATTCTGCTAAAATTTAGGTGTTTCAAAATTATCATTTTCGTTCCACCTTTTCTTTCTTTTAAATGAAGGAGTTCTATGAATGTTCCTCGAAGAAGATCCGATTTCATACATAGATGATGGTGGAACATCTTCTTCCTCGTAAACTTGTTTTCCTTTCTTATCACTCTGTCTTTTCATTTCTTCAAGGATGTAAGGTTCTTCAGGTGTATATTCAGATAAATTGTCTGTAAAATTCAGAAAGTCTTCATAAGGTTGCAAGTCAAATTCTCGAGAAAATTGAGTATCAGCTTGATATGGATTATCTAATATGAATTCCGTTTCATTAAATAATCCATAATCATTGTGATAAAAGGAGGATTTTCCTCTATTGGTATGTCAAAGTCTTGAAAGTAAGAAAAGATCGAATTCGGAGAATCCATTGCGATTTTTCTGTAATTTCAAGAAAAGCTAAATATTATTGACTTATTTATAAACTGGGAACTTTTTATTTTCAAAATTTTGAAATGAAAACAAATGATAACAAAAGATGAGAATAAAGATTATCCCCAGCGGAGTCGCCACTCTTTAATGGCTATGAAAATAATATTTGGGGCGTCATCATGTCATTGCCGTCAATTTCTGTATCATGTCAATGTCAAGGAGTCGCCATCTAATATTAGCCTAGTTTTATTCATATAAATCCCATGAAGGATTTAGAGAATTTTTAGGACTAATAGTAGAAAAGGATGTTTATGATAATTCTTATATGAGGATATTCTAGAATAACATATTCTAGAATTTTCATATTAAGAAAATCATGGTAAACCAGAGATTTCTATTTCGGGTTCTTTTAGATCTCCTATAGAGGTAAGCCTCTATAGTTAATTACATCTTAAATAATTTTTAATTGTTTAAGAAAACTTTTGATTAATGTTAATCATTTGTTTTCTCAGAATTTCTTTTAAGGAGAGATGTACCCACTATCACTCCCGAATGTCGTTATATCATGTTATTGAATACTTTAGGTATTATGTCTAACCTAAAGGTTCTGGTTTTGCTGTCAATGTTGTTGATTTGTTGAAAAGTTTCAGGTTATAACCTAAAAATTTTGGTTTTGTTTTTGTTGTCAAAAGTTTCAGGTTATATGTCTAACCTAAAAGTTTTGGTTTTGTTTTTGTTGTCAAAAGTTTCAGGTTATGTGTCTAACCTAAAAGTTTTCGTTTTGTTTTTGTTGTCAAAAGTTTCAGGTTATATGTCTAGCCTAAAAGTTTTGGTTTTGTTTTTGTTCGCCTAGAATGTCGTCCTGCAAAACAGAGTTAGTACATCCTATAATATGTAAAGAAAATCTAAGCGAAATTTCTTGTTTTTACCCTGCAAAGAAAACATTGTCAGAATCATCACAGAATATTTGGATATGTCTTGGATGTCAGTTTATGTCGAATTATTTTGAAATGTCAATTTTTTTGTTGATTATGTCAATTTTGATTTAAAATGTTGAATATATATTTTGATCTTAAATTATGAATTAACTTGAGTTCATGTTTGTCTGAACTCTAATTTAAAAAAATGGTTTGAAATTAGATTTAATATTGATTGAATTAACTTCGGTTCATGTCTGGTTGAACTTAAGTTAGATTTAATGTTGATTTAACTTGAGTTCATGTCTGTCTGAACTCAAGTTAAATGGTTCGAAATTAGATTCAATATTGATTGAATTAACATGGGTTCATGTCTGGTTGAACCTAAGTTAGATTCAATGTTGATTGAATCTATTTAACTTGAGTTCATGTCTGTTTGAACTTAAGTTAAAAGGTTTGGAGTTAGATTCAATATTGATTGAATTAACTTGGGTTCATGTCTGGTTGAACCAAAGTAAGATTCAATGTTGATTAAATCTATTTAACTTGAGTTCATGTCTGTTTGAACTTAAGTTAAAAGATTTGGAGTTAGATTCAATATTGATTGAATTAACTTGGGTTCATGTCTGGTTGAACCTAAGTTAGATTCAATGTTGATTGAATCTATTTAACTTGAGTTCATGTCTGTTTGAACTTAAGTTAGAAGGTTTAGTTCAGAATAGATTTAATTAAGTTTTAAGTCTTGTTTAAATAGGACTTAAAGGTTAATCAAGTCTAATAAATTAGACTCAATTAGATTTGCAGACCATCTAAGTCCCTTTTAGATAAGACTTAAGTTTTAATTAAGTCTATTTAAAGTTAAACCTAGACTTAGGATTGAACATAAGCTGGGCTTTAGTTTAGATTCAAGTTAGGTTGAATCTAAGGCTTAAATTAGACTTAGGTTTATATCGTGTTAAGCCTAAGTATAGTTTGACTTAAGTCTAATATGGGTTAGACTTAAATTAAATTTCGAGTTTAGATTAAGTTAGGTTCAAGTCAGGTTGAACCTAGACTTAAGGTCGATTTAAGTTCAATATGGATTGAACTTAAGTTAAGGTTTGACATGGATTAAATTAGGTTCTAGTTGGATTGAACTTTAAGTTTAGTTCAATTTAGGTTAGGTTCAATATGGGTTGAACCTAAGGTTTCAAGTTAAGTTAGGTTAGGTGTGGGTTGAACCTAAGTTTCAAGTTAAGTTAGGTTTAGGTTAACTTGAGTTGAAGTTAAGTTGGACTCAAGTTAAATTAGGTTTAAGTTAGGTTCAATGTGGGTTGAACCTAAGGTTTAGGTTAACTTGAGTTCAAGTTAGTTTGGACTCAAGTTAGATTAGGTTTAGGTTAGGTTCAATGTGGGTTGAACCTAAGGTTTAGGTTAACTTGAGTTCAAGTTAGGTTGGACTCAAGTTAGGTTAGGTTTAGTTAGGTTCAATGTGGGTCGAACCTAAGGTTTAGGTTAACTTGAGTTCAAGTTAGGTTGGACTCAAGTTAGGTTAGGTTTAGGTTAGGTTCAATGTGGGTGGAACCTAAGGTTTAGGTTAACTTGAGTTCAAGTTAGGTTGGACTCAAGTTAGGTTTGGTTTAGGTTAGGTTCAATGTGGGTCGAACCTAAGGTTTAGGTTAACTTGAGTTCAAGTTAGGTTGGACTCAAGTTAGATTAGGTTTAGGTTAGGTTCAATGTGGGTTGAACCTAAGGTTTAGGTTAACTTGAGTTCAAGTTAGATTGGATTCAAGTTAGGTTAGGTTTAAGTTAGGTTCAATGTGGGTTAAACCTAAGGTTTAGGTTAACTTGAGTTCAAGTTAGGTTGGACTCAAGTTAGATTAGGTTTAGGTTAGGTTCAATGTGGGTTGAACCTAAGGTTTAGGTTAACTTGAGTTCAAGTTAGGTTGGACTAAAGTTATGTAAGGTTTAAGTTAGGTTCAATGTGGGTTGAACCTAAGGTTTAGGTTAACTTGAGTTCAAGTTAGATTGGACTAAAGTTAGGTTAAGTTTAGGTTAGGTTCAATGTGGGTTGAACCTAAGGTTTAGGTTAACTTGAGTTCAAGTTAGGTTGGACTCAAGTTAGGTTAGGTTTAGGTTTAGGTTAGGTTCAATGTGGGTTGAACCTAAGGTTTAGGTTAACTTGAGTTCAAGTTAGGTTGGACTCAAGTTAGGTTAGGTTTAGGTTAGGTTCAATGTGGGTTGAACCTAAGGTTTAGGTTAATTTGAGTTCAAGTTAGGTTGGACTCAAGTTAGATTAGGTTTAGGTTAGGTTCAATGTGGGTTGAACCTAAGGTTTAGGTTAACTTGAGTTCAAGTTAGGTTGGACTCAAGTTAGGTTAGGTTTAGGTTAGGTTCAATGTGGGATGAACCTAAGGTTTAGGTTAACCTAAGTTCAAGTTAGGTTGGACTAAAGTTAGATTAGGTTTAGGTTAGGTTCAATGTGGGTCGAACCTAAGGTTTAGGTTAACTTGAGTTCAAGTTAGGTTGGACTCGAGTTAGGCTAGGTTTAAGTTAGGTTCAATGTGGGTCGAACCTAAGGTTTAGGTTAACTTGAGTTCAAGTTAGGTTGGACTCAAGTTAGGTTAGGTTTAGGTTAGGTTCAATGTGGGTTGAACCTAAGGTTTAGGTTAACTTGAGTTCAAGTTAGGTTGGACTCGAGTTAGGTTAGGTTTAGGTTAGGTTCAATGTGGGTGAACCTAAGGTTTAGGTTAACTTGAGTTCAAGTTAGGTTGGACTCAAGTTAGATTAGGTTTAGGTTAGGTTCAATGTGGGTTGAACCTAAACCAACTCAAGTTAGATTAGGTTTAGGTTAGGTTCAATGTAGGTTGAACCTAAGGTTTAGGTTAACTTGAGTTCAAGTTAGGTTGGACTCATGTTAGATTAGGTTTAGGTTAGGTTCAATGTTGGTTGAACATAAGGTTTAGGTTAACTTGAGTTCAAGTTAGATTTGACTCAAGCTAGGTTAGGTTTAAGTTAGGTTCAATGTGGGTTGAACCTAAGGTTTAGGTTAACTTGAGTTCAAGTTAGATTGGACTCAAGTTAGGTTAGGTTTAAGTTAGGTTCAATGTGGGTTGAACCTAAGGTTTAGATTAACTTGAGTTCAAGTTAGATTGGACTCAAGTTAGATTAGGTTTAAGTTATGTTGGACTTGGACTAAAAGGTTGGATTTGAGTCTAATTAAACCTTAGTTGATTAAGGTTTAATAATTAATTAAGTCTAATGTAGAGGACTTAATTAGGATTTGTGTTTGATTAAACCTTAGTTAGTTAGGGTCTAATGGTTTAATTAGGTCTAATGGTTTAGACCTAGTTAGGGTTTATGTTTGATTAAGTCTAATTTAGTTAAGACTTAATGGTTTAATTAGGTCTAAGGGTTAGACCTAATTAGGGTTTAAGTTTGATTAAACCTTAGTTAGTTAAGGTCTAATGGTTTAATTAGGTCTAATGGATTAGAGCTAATTAGGGTTTATGTTTGATTAAGTCTAATTTAGTCAAGACTTAATGGTTTAATTAGGTCTAAGGGTTAGACCTAATTAGGGTTTATGTTTGATTAAACCTTAGTTATTTAAGGTTTAATGGTTTAATTAGGTCTAATGGATTAGAACTAATTAGGGTTTATGTTTGATTAAGTCTAATTTAGCTAAGACTTAATGGTTTAATTAGGTCTAAGGGTTAGACCTAATTAGGGTTTATGTTTGATTAAACCTTAGTTAGTTAAGGTTTAATGGTTTAATTAGTTTGATGGGTTATACCTAATTAGGGTTTATGTTTGATTAAACCCTAGTTAGTTAAGGTTTAATGGTTTAATTAGGTTTAATGGGTTAGACCTAATTAGGGTTTATGTTTGATTAAACCTTAGTTAGTTAAGGTCTAATTGTTTAATTAGGTATATTGGATTAGACCTAATTAGGGTTTATGTTTGATTAAATCTAATTTAGTTACGATTTAATGGTTTAATTAGGTCTAAGGGTTAGACCTAATTAGGGTTTATGTTTGATTAAACCTTAGTTAGTTAAGGTTTAATGGTTTGATTAGGTCTAATGGGTTAGACCTAATTAGGGTTTAAGTTTGATTAAACCTTAGTTAGTTAAGGTATAATGGTTTAATTAAGTCTAATGGATTAGACTTAATTAGGGTTTATGTTTGATTAAGTCTAATTTAGTCAAGACTTAATGGTTTAATTAGGTCTAAGGGTTAGACCTAATTAGGGTTTATGTTTGATTAAACCTTAGTTAGTTAAGGTTTAATGGTTTAATTAGGCCTAATGGATTAGACCTAATTAGGGTTTATGTTTGATTAAGTCTAATTTAGTTAAGACTTAATGGTTTAATTAGGTCTAAGGGTTAGACCTAATTAGGGTTTATGTTTGATTAAACCTTAATTAGTTATGGTTTAATGGTTTGATTAGGTCTAATGGGTTAGACCTAATTAGGGTTTAAGTTTGATTAAACCTAATGTGTAAGGAGGTTAATTAAGTTTAATATGTCTTTAAACTTAATTAAAGGTTTGATTTTGATTAATTAAGTTTAACATATTCTTAAACTTAATTAAGAGTGTTGATTTTTGTATTTAAACCTAATTTAGGCAAGGTTTAATGGGTTAATTAAGTTTATTATGTCTTAAACTTAATTAAAAAGGTTTGATTTTTGATTAATTAAGTTTAATATATCTTTAAACTTAATTAAGACTTAATTTTTATATTAAACCTAATTTAAGTAAGGTTTAATGAGTTAATTAAGTTTATTATGTCTTTAAACTTAATTAAAAGGTTTAATTTTTGATTAATTAAGTTTAATATGTCTTTAAATTTAATTAAGATTTAATTTTTATATTAAACCTAATTTAAGTAAGGTTTAATGAGTTAATTAAGTTTATTATGTCTTTAAACTTAATTAAAAGATTTAATTTTGATTAACTAAGTTTAATATGTCTTTAAACTTAATTAAGGTTTGATTTTTATATTAAACCTAATTTAAGTAAGATTTAATGAGTTAATTAAGTTTATTATGTCTTTAAACTTAATTAAAAGGTTTAATTTTTGATTAATTAAGTTTAATATGTCTTTAAACTTAATTAAGATTTAATTTTTTTTTATATTAAACCTAATTTAAGTAAGGTTTAATGAGTTAATTAAGTTTATTATGTCTTTAAACTTAATTAAAAGATTTAATTTTGATTAATTAAGTTTAATATGTCTTTAAACTTAATTAAGGTTTGATTTTTATATTAAACCTAATTTAAGTAAGGTTTAATGAGTTAATTAAGTTTATTATGTCTTTAAACTTAATTAATAAGTTTATTGTTGATTAATTAAGTTTAATGTGTCTTTAAACTTAATTAAGATTTAATTTTTATATTAAACCTAATTTAAGTAAGGTTTAATGGGTTAATTAAATTTATTATGTCTTTAAACTTAATTAATAAGTTTAATTTTTGATTAATTAAGTTTAATATGTTTTTAAACTTAATTAAGATTTAATTTTTATGTTAAACCTAATTTAAGTAAGGTTTAATGAGTTAATTAAGTTTATTATGTCTTTAAACTTAATTATCTAAGTTTATTTTTGATTAATTAAGTTTAATATGTCTTTAAACTTAATTAAGATTTAAATTTTTATATTAAACCTAATTTAAGTAAGGTTTAATGAGTTTAATTATTATTTAGTTAAGTCCAATTTGGTCATTTTGGACTTAAATGAAATTTCTCACTAGTTTATCATAGACTAGAACCATATTCAAACTTTGATTGTTGATGAAAATAGGTTAAATTTATAAAGGGTTATTTTTAGGATTAAAATTATTTAATTAATAAAGGATTTTAACCCTAAATTTCAAAATACCATTCAAAATGATTTCTATGACTTATAAATAATTTTCTTAGGGTTATTGTATGTTACCCTATCATTTCTAGCTATTTGCATTTTTATTTTCCTTAATTTTCAATTTTTATAATTATTATTTGAAATAATTGTAAAGAAACTTGAAAATTAAAGAAAAGTATCATAGGCATGTTTTCTGTCCTTGGAAAAATTATGGAAGGTCCCTAAGAACAAAAAGATAAATGCCTCCAAGTTTCATAATTTTTTGATTTATAAATAATTTTTAATAATTAAAATACTTCAGAGAGTATTTAATTAATTAAAAATTAAATACCGAGAAGAAAATTATGAATTTGATCTCATAATTTTTTCCTCTTCAAGAGCTTTCCAGAGGTATTTTTGTCATATTTTTGTGACCTCTAGATAAAAAGATATTGATTTTTGAAGTTTTAAGGTTAAAATAAATTCTTAACCTAAATCGCGCCGCCAAACCCACCTCCCGCCGGCGCGTGTCCTCGTACACATCGAACGGGCGAGAGGATCCGCTGCGGGGGCCGAATAGTGGACACCTGCGGGGAATCATCCGCGCCGTCCATCCCTAAGGCGCGGGATCGGATGGCCGAGATAATTTGGATAAAAATCCAAATTATTTCGAACCATTAAACTTTAAACATCAATATCTCACTCATTTCTTGATGAAATTGAGTGATTTTTTTAAAAATGATCATCTGGATGAGAAGTATCTATCCATACGGTGATGATACACTTCTGGGCTAGTCTAACACATGATATATCAAAAATACGAAATATTTTGTGAAAAATAATTCCATACCTTTGCCACAAGTAAATCAAGCTAGATCAGACCTTGTAGCTGCCTTCTAGGATCCCAATGGAAGATTATTGCTGCAGCAATTTGATCCAGATGTCGGGCTTGAGGGAGAATTTTGGAGAGATGCCTAATTTGGGCTATTTTTGAAATTTGATCAAATTGGCTTAAATAGGCTCAAACTATGGTTTGGATTTGATCCTAAAAGATTGCTAAGACTCTTAGGAAGACTTTTTATGTTGGGAGTAGGTGGATTTGGGCAGCCTATAGTTCTCCCTATGTTTTTTCTTCTTCTTGCTAGGTTTGGCCATGGGGTCCTATTTATAGCAAGGGGAGGTTATGACTTAACTTAGGATGTTCTAGGGGAGTAGTTACCTCCTCTATCAGCCCATTGGATGAAGGAATTGGCTGAAGATAGGCATTGATGCTTCTCCCTAAGTTTTCCATGATGATCTTCATTGTTTTATCTCTCATCCATTGGCTCATGTGGGAGGTGCATGGTGAGCTGCCTTTACTCTTCTTAGGGAGCTTACACCTCATCTCTTAAGCTTGGCAAATGGTGACACACAAGCTCACCCCTCATCATTGCTTCTAACCATGGTAAGGGGGGGGGGTTCATGCATGGTTTTCCTTCCATTGGATGGCTTGGGAGGTGGGTGGTGAGGCCTTATGTTGGCCGGCCACCTCATGGATAAATGAGGGTTAGGGTGAAGGAGAGAGTGACACCTCACCCCATGCATGATAATGGGTATTAACCCATGGCTAAGTGGTCTTAATGTGGGCTTAATTAAGCCTTAAGATGAGTTTAGCCTAATTAATTATGAGGAGGTTGTTGCCATTTCATTTCTTTTTAATTTCCCATTTTAATTAATTATTTTATTAATTAAAATTGTTGGAAAATATTTTATTAACCAATTTATTAATTGAAAATAATTTCAATTTAATTAATTGATTAATTTTATCATTTTTATGATTTTAATTTAATTTTTATTTTAATTAATTATGTCATTTAATTAAAATATTGAAAATTAAATCATAAATCATTTTAATTAATCAAAATAATTTTGAAATTAATTATTTGATTAATTTTGTTGTTTTTATTTCATTTTTATCTATTTTAATCAAAATAGATAGGTGTTGACCAATTTTGACTTGGGTTGACCCAAGTCAGCCGTATTGATCAATTTAATTTTAAAATGTCCAATACTTGTGATTTTGTCATTCGGGGCTTTAAATGTGTCATTGGGTGAAAGGGTTGACTTATGGGTCGATAGGGTAGGTCATTAGGTCCGGTTTGACCAATTTGACCAAAGTTGACTTTTTAGGTCAAAAGGTCGACTATGCGGATTAACGAGGTAGGTCATTAGATCCGGTTTGACCAATTTGACCAAAGTTGACTTTTTAGGTCATAAGGTTGACCAATGAACAGGGTAGGTCATTGGGTCTAGTTTGACCATTTTGACCAATGTTGACTTTTTAGGTCAAAAGGTTGACTTATGGGGTCAACAAGGTAGGTCATTAGGTCTGGTTTGACCAATTTGACCAAAGTTGACTTTTTAGGTCAAAAGGGTGACCTATGGGGTCGACGGGGTTGGTCGATGGGTCCGGTTCGACCAATTTGACCAAAGTTGACTTTTTAGGTCAAAAAGGTTGACCTATGGGATCAACAGGGTTGCTCAGTGGGTCTGGTTTGACCAATTTGACCAAAGTGGACTTTTTAGGTCAAAAGGTTGACTTATGGGGTCAACAGGGTAGGTCATTAGGTATGGTTTGACCAATTTGACCAAAGTTGACTTTTTAGGTCAAAAGGTTGACCTATGGGGTCAACAGGGTAGGTCATTAGGTCTGGTTTGACCATTTGACCAAAGTTAACTTTTTAGGTCATAAGGTTGACCTATGGGGTCAACAGGGTTGGTCAGTGGGTCTGGTTTGACCATTTTGACCAATGTTGACTTTTTAGGTCAAAAGGGTGACCTATTAGGTCAACAGGGTTGGTCACTGGGTCTAGTTTGACCATTTTGACCAAAGTTGACTTTTTAGGTCATAAGGTTGACCTATGATGTCAACAGGGTAGGTCAGTGGGTCTGGTTTGACCAATTTGACCAAAGTTGGCTTTTTAAGTCATAAGGCTGACCTATGGGGTCAACAGGGTTGGTCACTAGGTCTGGTTTGACCAATTTGACTAAAGTTGACTTTTTTTGGTTAAAAGATTGACCTATGGGGTCAACAGGGTTGGTCAGTGGGTCTGGTTTGACCATTTTGACTAAAGTTGACTTTTTAGGTCAAAAGGTTGACCTATGGGGTCAGCAGGGTAGGTCATTAGGTCTGCTTTGACCAATTTGACCAAAGTTGACTTTTTAGGTCAAAAGGTTAGCCTATGAGGTCAACAGGGTAGGTCATTAGGTCTGGTTTGACCAATTTGACCAAAGTTGACTTTTTAGGTCAATAGGGTGACCTATGGGGTCAACAGGGTTGGTCAGTGGGTATGGTTTGACCAATTTGACCAAAGTTGACTTTTTAGGTCAAAAGGTTGACCTATGGGGTCAACAGGGTAGGTCATTAGGTCTGGTTTGACCAATTTGACCAAAGTTGACTTTTTAGGTCAAAAGGTTGACCTATGGGGTCAACAGGGTAGGTCATTGGGTCAGGTTTGACCATTTTGACCAATGTTGACTTTTTAGGTCATAAGGTTGACCTATGGGGTCAACAGGGTTGGTCAGTGGGTCTGGTTTGACCAATTTGACCAATGTTGACTTTTTAGGTCATAAGGTTATTGACTCATTGTAAAATGAGGTCAACAGCCTGCTGCCAAACATAGAGTGTTATTATTCAGGTTTATCTTTATCTAAGGAAGACTTAGACATGATCATTGCCTACTTGACTGATAGTACTGAGCCTGGAAGATTTGTAATGGAAAAAGGGTAAATTTTTCATCTTTTAAGCTTAATGGTGTTTCCAAGGCATGACACTATTTTATTTCTTCTCGTTTGCTTCCATCCAATCATCTGAGTGAAGTTACCAGAGATAGAGCTATTCTAAACTACTGCATTCAAGAGAGGAAGTCGATTGATGTGAGGAGCATTATTTATGATTCTATAGAAGCTACTACTCGTTCTAGCACATCTGTTGGACTTGGTTTTCCGTCACTGATCTATTCTTTATGCCAAAGAGCTGGAGTATTTACTGAGCTTTCTGAGGAAAAGCTTAAATCGACGAAGCTTATAGGAAGAGAAAGTGTCAGCATTTACGATCGACTTAGAGGTAAGAGTTCTACTGCACCTACTGATTCATTACCTACTTCATGTACAGCTTCTACTTCTAGACCATCTACTTCAGCTGAGCCACCTTCTGATTTTTGGGAAACCATGCATGACCAGTTCATAGAGCAGCAGCATGAGTTATTCTTAACTCACTGCAGAGTAGAAACTATAGACAAGAAGATTGATCATCTTTTTGAGTTTACACAAAGAAAGAGTGATTTCGATGCTGAGTTTTTCAGAGTCTTTAGTGAGATTTCTGAAAGGTAAGCATGATATTCAGTTCCCTACTTGTCCTAAATTTTCACCCTATGTTGATCCTAAGGATATGAAATTTTCTTTTGATGATGACGATAGTGAAGCTGCAGACAGTGATTAGTAGCTTGACTTATCTCTAGAGATTATTAGTTCTGTTTTTAGCATGTTTCTAGTTTTCTTGTGGTGTTTTTTGTGATGTATTGTTGTGAACTTTTTCTGTTAAAACTGTTTTTAGGTTATCTGATGTGTGTTTGAGACTAAAATGTGAATGAATTTCTATAAAAATTTATTTCTGTTTTAGTCTACTGTTTAGTGTTCATGAATAATTAGTAAATTTGCATGTTAAAAATAATAATAATAAAATAAAAAAATTTTTAATATAAAAATATATAAAAAAGAAAAAGAATTTATTTTTAGAAATTAACTTCTGCTCTGCAAAACTTTTCTATATATGCTTAATCATTTCTGTTTTATTCATATTAAAGCATGTGTAGAAGTAGAAGTTGGTTTTTCCTTACTACATCATTATTATGCTTAGATTAATTCCTGTTTATTTCTTTCTCTCATGCTTTATAAAATTTCATGATTTATATTTATACTAAAGCTAAAGTTTGGGGGAAGGGAAAACATTTATCAAATTTAAATATTATTTGTCCTTAAAGAACTTATATTTTCCTTAAAAATATATTAACATAACATAAGGAATGAAAAATCTATTTAAAGATTACCTAAATTTTTGAATTTATAAATAATTTAGTAAACTTAACTAAAATTTCAAAAATTTTGGTTGATTTTAAGAATAGAATTATTTAGCTTAAAGAATAATAAGATCAAAATTTTTCTATTTATAGTAAAGAGAATTGTATTTTTGAAATACCAAGGAATCATGATTATTTCTTGAAAAAGAAAAGATTGAAATAAGTTTTGAAAAATTAAAAATTATTATTAATGTCATATTTATTAAGTAAGAATGTATAAGTTTTTGGAAATAAGTTAAGGATAGTGAAGTTCAAAATCATTAAAAGACTATCCAAAAATAGTAATCCTCACTTAAAAAAAAAGAGAAGAAAGTGAAAAAAAAGAAAAGAGAAGAAAAAGAATGTGAGGAGAAGCTTGAGGAAATGCCTAATTAAAAATAGGCTTCACTTGAATTATCTTATAATAAGAAAATTGATTACATTTTTAACTTAATTTCTATGTACATATATTTTTACTAGAAAAATATTTCATGAAAATCTTTTTCTTGTAAATATTTTATGTGATCTTGATATGATAAACTACAATTATTCTTGAAATAAATGAAAAATTGGAAGTCTTATAATTTGGTAGTTAAATGTTCTTTAATTCTTAAAATTAAACTTAATTAGTGAAATTTGGTTAATAATTTGCTAAAGCATTTATAAAATAAAAAATTAAAAGGAATCTTAAATATTTTAACTTCATTCCAAATGTTCTTTATTTTATTTTATGTAATTAAAAGGGTTACTTGAGGACAAGTAACATTTAAGTTTAGGGGAATTTGATCTACATAAAAAATACCTATTTTTATGCCTTATTTATGATTTAATTCTTAAGGATATTATGCTTTAATGAAAGTTATTTTCATGTTTTTCGATGTAGATGATAAAAAAAGAGTCCAATGAAGAAAAAGAAGGAAAAAGGAGTAAAAATGAGGAAAAATGGATCTTATGGAGCAAATTTTGGAATTATTGGTCTGGCGCCAGAGTCCGGCGCCTAAGCGCCAGTTCGACACAGAAACTGTTAAGTTTTTTTTGATGACTTTTAGCAGTTATTTTGATGGTGTTAAGCGGTTATTGGAGCTTCTAGAAGACTGGAAGTTACTCCTAATATATAGGACATATGATGCAAAGTATTTGGACACAAAGAAACGGTCTGGATCGCGAAGAGGTGCGACCTAAAGTGAAGAGGTGCGAATGACCTGGTCAAGGAGTCCGGCGCCTAGGCGCCAGATTCCGACGCCTAGGCGCGACGCATTACCTTGTAGAAGATACATTGAATTTGGACGATTTTTGAAGAGGTGCCTAATTTAGAGCTCTATAAATAGGAGCCCATTCTACATAAAAAATTGTACCCCCTAGCACCAAAACCCATTTTTAGCATCTTCTCTTTCTTCCATACTTAGGGTGCCACTTTATTTTATTATCTAGTGAGTTTATTTTGAGTGTTTGTTATGTGTTGTTTCTGTTGGAGTCTTTTATCGTTGCTTTGGAGTCAGTAGAAGTCAGCGGATCACTTGAATGAACACTTCAGATAAGTATTTGTATTTCAGTTCAAAGTTTTATAAATATGTTTGTTTGTGTTATTTCAATGTGCTCTGAGTAGTTAGTTTACTTTCTCCTTTCAACTATGAAAAGATTATAAATTAAATAAATTTTGTAGGAAAATTAAATATAAAATATTTTAAAAATATTGTGATGATATTCATATCTGATCTTAGTTTACTTTTTGAATTAGCCATTTAAATTGTTAAAACCCATTGAAGAATTTTGAGACCTATCCGGAGATAAATTCTTAACTAGTAGATATCACATGAATCCTTAGGTAATCGCAGGCTATAAGCGGATTATTTAAGGTGAAGTGCAAATAAATAGGAAGATATTATATATTGGACGTAAAATTAGTTAGTTTTTAGAGTGACAGACTAAATTCTAATAATTTGGTTTATAGAAAGGTAACGGGTCACTGGTAGGGCCGACCATAGCCACCCTTGGACATCTAGTAGTGTGAGCCTAGATTAACCCATTCTACTAATAACACATCTTGAGCCTATCTATAGATTAGTCAATGTTCTTTGCACCTGGACCAAAGGGTAAAGAATATGAATACTTCTATTTGGCACAATAACATAATCTTAATTCCCTACAAAAGATAATTAATCTATAATTCTTGGATTAGTTGAAAAAGGAGAAAGTCGTTTTTATAATTGTATTTTAATTACTTTACTTTCCTACGCATTGCTTACTTTCTTTTAGTATAAATTTTAGTTAATTAAATTTGAATATATATATAAAAAGTGAGTATTTATAAACTGTTTTCTAAAAAATTCAATATATTATTTAAAATTCTTTTACTTGATTTTTTTTTTTTATTTTTATTTCACTATTCCTGTGGGATCGATAACCAAGACTCCATTAGAGCCTTGTATTACTTGAACGATACGTATACTTGCATTTAAAATTGTGACTTTTACAAAATTTAACTATAAAATTATAAAAGTAAACCTCGCACATCAAGTTTTTGAAGTCGTTCGCTGGAAATTAAATATTCTAAAAAGTTGTATCAAATTATTGAATTTTAAAGCATATATAAAGTCGCATCGCATCAGGGATCAGCCCGAGGTTTGCAATTATCTTTCATAAGAATTCGTGCATAAAAATTGAAAGACTGATACCTTTAATATCAGCAATTGTCCATCCAAAGGCTTTCTTATACTTCTTCAAAATTTCAAACAAACTCTCTTCTTCTTTTTTAGTCAATTGAGATGAAATTATAATAGGTAGGGTTAAGGATTCACCCAGAAAAACATACTTCAAATGATCAGGAAGCATTTTTAACTCAAGTTCAAGAGATTTTTCAATTGATGGACCATAAGATTCATCTTTATCTGTCATATCCAACAATTCAAAATTTTCATGAACATAATTTAATTCTTCCTCTTAAAAATCTTCAGAATGATGTAACTCCTCTTCTTGCTTATGTTCCAATTCTTCTTTTTCTGGTTTTTCTTCATATGTTGACTTGAAATGAAATTCACTCAAATATTTGATAACATCCATCCTAAAACATTCATCATCTTTACCTATTGCAGGATATTTCATCGATTTTGAAATATTCAATGTAACAGTTTGATCATTAACCCTCATCGTTAATTCCCCTTTTTGCACATCTATCATTTCTCTGCCTGTGTCTAGGAAAGTTCTTCCCAAAATGATGGGTATCTCTTTATCTTCCTCCATATCAAGTACAGTGAAATCAACAGGAAAGATAAGCTGATCCACTTTAACCAAAACATCTTCTATAACTCCTTTTGGATATGTGATCGAACGATCCGCTAATTGCATAGTTACAGTAGTTGGGGTTATTTCTCATAATCCCAGTCCTTTGAATATTGATAGAGGCATAAGGTTAATGCTTACACCCAAATCACATAAAGCTTTTCCATAGAATCTGTCTTCTTACATATGGAATTGTGAAACTACCAGGATCTTTAAGTTTTTCAGGAAGCTTCTTCTGAATTATTGCACCGAACTCTTCACTGAGTGCAACTATCTCATTATCTTCAAACTTCCTCTTTTTGTTGAGAATATCCTTTATAAATTTCACATTGCTCGGCGTTTGTTCTAGGGCTTCAGTAAATTGAATATTAATGGTAAGCTTCTTAAATATCTCCAAGAATTTTGAAAATTTCTTATCCAACTTTTGTTGACGAAGCCTCTAAGGAAATGAAGGTGGTGGGTTTTCCAAATCAACCTTAGGTGGAGAAATTGGTCTTTTCAAACCTTTCAGAGCGTCCTCTTTTAGTTCTTAAATCCCTTCTTTCTCTACTTCAGTTTCTTTCTGAACTCTACCTTCCAACTTTCTTCCACTTCTCAGTAAATTGTTTTTACATGCTCTTTATTTTTATCTTATGGATTCACTTCACCATTACTTAGAAGCATTCTTTGGGATCTATTACTTAATGAATTTATAATTTACCCCAATTGATTTTCAATATTTTTGATGGTTGCTCCTTGAATTTGCAATTGATTTCCCATATGTGACACCACTTCTTCAATAGACAACTTCTTCTCCTTTAATTGTAAAGCATTGTTAAAACCTGAAGGATAGGTTAGTCTATAATTATTATTTCTTTGGTTGTTCCAGTTCCCCAATGGGTTTACTAGGTGGTTCCTCCATTATTGATTAATACCACCCTGATTATTGGTATTCCAGTTAAAGTTTGGATGATTTTTCCAACCTGGGTTATAATAATTGGATTATGGGTTGTTAGGCTTACTTATAGCATTTAAAGTTTTTGGTGAAGAATAAGAATCAATCATTTGGCCTAATGAATTTTCTTCAATCATGTAATTTGGCTGAGAAAAATTCATCCCAAATTGGTTTATCTTTCTTGAAATTGCAGCAACTTGATTTGCTAACATTGCAAAAAGCATCATTTTCATGAACACTGGCTACCTTTTTAGGATTTGACCTTTCAGAAGGCCATTGAAAATTATTAGTAGCCTTTCTTTAATTAAAGCATAAGCATCAGAAAAGTATTTAGACATTAATGATCCACCAACAACAGCATCGATAATTGATCTAAGTTATCCAACTAATCCATTATAAAAGGTTTGAATTATTAACCAATCTGGTATCGAATGATATGGACACTTCTTGAGGAGATCTTTAAATCTTTCCCATGCTTCATATATTGATTCACCCTCAAACTGACAAAAAGATGTAATATCATTTCTCAACTTCACAGTCTTCGATGGTGGAAAATATTTAGCAAGGAATTTTTGTGCTAAATCACCCCAAGTTCTGATAGATCTAGGTGCTAACGAATTTAACTATATCTTAGCTTTATCCCTTAGTGAGAAAGGAAAAAGTCTGAGTCTAATAGCATCATCCAAAACACCATCATATTTAATGGTTGCACACAACTCTAGAAAATTAGCAAGATGCAAATTAGTATCTTCAGGTGTTGCTCCCCCAAACTGATTATTAGACACCATTTGGATAATAGCAGGTTTAAGTTCAAAGGAATTAACAGCTACAACAAGGTGTTGAATACTACCATGAAGTTCATCTACTGTAGGGTTAGCATAATCTCTTAAAGGTCTGAATTCTTGATGGATGCCAACATCTTGATTTTGATGATTTGCCATTTCTTGAATATTTTTATCTTTTTCAGAATTTTTAATTTTTTTGATTTTTCTGATAGTTCTTTCTAATTCAGAATCGTAAGACAGAAGTCTCGCAGAACTTGAACTACACATACAATAATAAAATAAAACAAAATACAATAAACTAACAAAAACAAAGAAAAGTAAAAATTTAAATTTTTCTTAATTTTCTTTAAAAATGCAATTTTAATTAATTTCCCCTGCAACGGCGCCAAAAAATTGATCCCCGATAAATATATGTGCACCAAAAACTTAACTTCACACCGAATATATGTGGTGATGATTTAGATATTAAAATTATGATTTTATAATATGGGATATTACGTAAGTATATGTATCGTTTATCAAGTAATATAGGACTTTCTAATTAAGCCTAGATATATCGAACCCACAAGGAAATGTAAAATTTTTTTTAAGAATTAAGAAAATTATACTTTTAGTTTTTTTAATGAATTTTGAAAGTATGTTTTGATTTGAAAAACTTGAAAATTATTTTTAGTATTTTTAATTAAAGCTAAGCAGTAAATGAAAATTATCAGAACTTTAAAATGCGGTATAAAATACTAGGAAATAAATTATATTTTTTTCTCTTATAAAGCATTAATAATTATGAAAGTATTGTTGTGGAAGTATTTAAATATGTTGTGATAAATATGAGAAAATTTATTCTTTACCCTTACTTGGTTCTATAAAGAACATTGGTTAATTTGAAAATTTAAAATCTTGAACATGGTTAGGCAGGGAAGATACTAGCTCTCACTCTAGAATTCCCTCGATTCCCTTCACCTGGGGGCTAACTTCTCATAACAAAATTTAAAATATCAGACTAAATTAGAGGACTTTAGCCTGTCACTCAAAAGACCTCTAATTCTACTCCCCATTAAAAACATTTCTCCTAAGCATTCAATTATATGAACTACAATTCTCATCCATATAATTGGATGTTATTTATACCATTTGTTGTTTGGGACAATACCGCATTGGATCTTACATAATCTCATAACAAATTTAACATCTTAACTGGCTAAATTAAGAAGTAAATTAAGTTCATGGAATTAAATCTTCACAACGCATTCCAACTTTAAACACTTATATATTGCATAACAATCCTACATAATTTAATTACTTCTTTATTTAAGACAGAAAAAGATAAAGAAAACTACTCTGAATTCATGGAGAAAGCACAAGGAAACATTGATTTGAAAATAGAAATCATAAAGAAAGCACAACAATAAAAACTAAATATAGAAAACAGAAGTAAACACTTATCTGAAAATCATCTCCACAAGACTCCGGAAGTTCCTTTCAAACTTGACATTCCACAGGACAACACTACAGAGGTTGGCACCTAACTTTGTTGACTCCAACTCTGACTTTAGACTTCAATGCAAACTAGATAAATGGGTGAAAGTAAAATGGTGGAAAGAAAGTTTCACACCAAACTAACTAACTCTAAACAATACAAGACTGAAAGTAAATTTCTTTAAACTAGAAGATGAAACTGAAAACTAGAAGAGACTCTTGAAACTAAACTAAAAGACTGACTCTCACTAAAGACACACACACACACTACACATTCATGACATAACTTTAATAATAATCCAAAAGGTGCATTGTTGTCTCTTCAAATCATGCCCCGATTCAGCGTATCCATCAAAAGATGCATTGCTTCATTCAAATTTGCCGCCTATGGGAAGTTAAAGAAGTCCCCACCAAAAGTTGCTTAAAAAACCCTTGAAATTGGTGTCAAAAATGAAGAAAATTTAATTTTTAACTGTGGCGGCTAAGCGCCGACCAGGCGGCGCTTAGCCTCCAAGGTCTATTTTTTCATTTTTTATTTTTTTTGCTCTAAATTTGATCCAATTTTTTCTCCTTTCATCATAATCACTCATTTTCATTATACCTGCAAGAAAAACATAAAATACCTTCCATTACAGTGCAATATAATAAAAAATAATTATAAAAATGTGCATAAAAATACTATATACTTTAGGTGTATCAGGGAACCATATGGGTTTTCCATGTGCTGATCCTAGCCATCCTAACCACAGGCTAAGCATTTGGGGGACCACCCACATGAGTTCCCAAAATGTGGGGAACCAAGTTAAGAATGCTTGGATTAGGATTTTAGGCTGTGAGTGGAAATGAGGGGTTCATGTGTGTGTGCAGGACTAACTAAGGCCACACCAGAGGCTCCATCCTACTAAGTGTTAGAGGGTAGAACAAAACATGTGGAACTCCAAGTGGAGTAAAGAAGTGTTTAGAATTTCTAATGGGGGTGGGGTTCCATTACTAGTCCTCTAGGATAGTCAAAAGAAAAATCCTATGTCTCGATCCTAGGTTTCTAAGAAAGATAGACTAGACCTCAACAAAAGTGAGGTCAACAAATAGACCCGTAATAGGTGTGGTGTACCGGACGAGCATACCGCATGTATTGGCGTTGCCTAGAGAGATCAACAAAACCAACACAGATGTTCCAAGCCAAAAAAACTTGGAATAAGATGGAGGAAGGGTGAAGAAGGTTTCCGCTGTGGAGTATCAGGTGAACCTTCAACCGGAATCGAAGATTCCAGAACTCTCACTGGGGATTAGCATATGGAAACCTTCAAATTGAAGCTGTGAATTCAAGCTTCAAAATTTGAAGGGGATTTAGTTTGATTTGATTTCGATTTTGAGTTGTGACATTGAATAGGAATTGATTTTGATTTTGAAATTTGATCTTGATTTGATTTGATTTTTTTAAAGTTTATTTTTTCAGAAATTTTAAGTTTAGATAAGTGTGGAGAAGAGGACTAGGCTGACTTGATTCATTAGAAGCGGTTTTACACCTGTGTTGAAGTGCTGTGAAGAGAATCAGAATTTAGGTACCAATCTTGAGCTGTTAAGATGAGAATCAAAATTTAGGGACCGATCTCAAAGTGCTCAGATGAAAATCAAAATTTATGTAGCAAGCTTGAAATGCTGAGATGAGAATCAAAATTTAGGTATCGATCTCGAAATGCTGAGATGAGAATCAAAATTTAGGTACCGATCTCGAAGTGCTGAGAAGAGAATCGAAATTTAGGTGCCGATCTTGAAATTAAGGAATGCGAAAAATTTGGTCTCATAGGCTTGATATTTAATTTAATATAAATATAATTTTCTTAATTTCAAAAAATCATTTTAATTTTGAAAAACGAGACCAAATTGATCTCATAGGCTTGATAGTTTAAGTAATCAAGCCTAACACCACAAGCGATACGCTATCCCGAGGGATATGCTTACTACTTGATAGTGAGTATCCGTTTGGTCTGTGAACCTTCATTTGAATCCCTTTCTCTCTTCTTTACAACACTTAATTCCCTCTTTAGAATGGAAAGGAAGAAGCAATCTCTCACTTTACTTCTTCTCCTTCACTCCTTAGAGAAGAATTCCTCTCAAATTCTCACTTCTACACACTCATCTCCTAAACCCTAACACTTAACACACACCAAGACCACCACAATACACAAGATACACACAGTTTTCGTCAAAAAACAGTTACTTATAATTTAGGAATGAAATCCCAAAAGTTTCTATAGGCATCCCTTCAAAAAGTCGCCAAAACTCCTCAAATTTAAATTCCACCGACATTGGGAGCCGCCGATAGGGCGCCGACAACGCTCTATCGTCTCAATAATTGCAGAAGTCTCTGGAAAATGGCGCCGGCGGCGCTAGAACCTATTTTCCTCCTTTTTGCTCCGAATTCACTCCTTTTCATTTCTTTTCACTCCAATCACCTAAAATCATCATACCTACAATAAATCATGAAAAATACCTTTCTTTAAAGTGCAATATCACCAAAAATGGGTAAAATTATATAACAAAAATAGTATATATTTTTGGTGCATCAAAATCCCTCAAACTTAACTGTTACTTGTCCTCAAGTAATCCTTTTACTACATAAAATATAACTCTAGGTAATATACTTTTCAACTGTAGGACACTAAAATTTTTCATTCAAAAGAATATATTGGTAATACTTTTGGAAAGAAATTCTGTAACTCAGGTCAACATTACAGGTATAAGAATATTCAACAATCAAGTCTAAGGGTTCTAGTATTCTATTTATTTCAAGATAAACCAAAATTTGTCACATTAAGAGTGCCTTAAAAGACTATGTGAAAAAGGAGTTTATGCAAACTTCATCAGAATGTAGGCCAATACTTTAAATATAAATTCAGAAATGAAATCAAGTTCTCCCTTTAGGGCAACTCAAGTGAAGCCAATTTTCGATTAGGCATCTCCTCAAGCTTCTCCTCATAAATATGTTTCTTTCTTTGTCTTTTCTTTTTCTTCTTTGTCTCTTTCTTTTCGGGACTATTTTTCAATCCATATTTTCTTTTCTTTCCTTTTTCTTCTCTTTTTTTAATGAGGATTACTATATCTGGATAGCCTTAATGATTTTGAACTTCACCCTCCTTTTTCTAAAGTTCAAACTTGAGACACCTCGTTACAATATAATTAAGTAAAAGCTTTATTATTCGTCATAAAGTCACAATCTTTTCTTAACACACAATACTTTAAGTCTCTTAAAATTTCACAAATATAGTTTTCTTTACTTTAAATAGTTAACTATAGTCAAATCCTTTCATACCAAATATCTTACCCTTATAAATTAATCTTTATTACTAAAAACTTCTAATCCTTCCATAATATTCAACTTAAATAAAAAGTTTTAGTTACCTACAGTAAGGTTCAACTGCCAGAAGTTATGCTAATAATTTTTGAAAATATAATAATTGAGAACAAATAAAAGTTAATATTTCTCTACCCTCCCCCAAACTTAAAATTTTTAGTAAATTTGAAACAGTAGAGAGTAAAAGAAAACTAACCTTTTTGTGCTGGGATCTTGAAATCTTCAATAGCTATATGGTATTAGTCAAAATTTACAACTAGCAGGCATGAAACAATTAGTAACTATGATATGAAAATTTTAAATATTTGCAGGGTAAAGAGATTTTAAATTTAAACATCTAAACATCTAACAAAACATCATAACTACTAAACAAACTATCACAACACTACACAGTCTAACTAACAATTTCAATGTTTCAATACAACATAACAGTACACCAACAGGGTTACACATCACATGAAAAAAAAATAACTACTACATCACAAAAGTACAACACAACGCAATAAGAACAACAGAAATAGAAACAAACAATCTACCAATCTCCATCACCAAGATCATCAGCAGGGTCAGGTCTATATGGTGTATAGCTGGGGTAAGTAGGAAATATCACATCAGACTCCCCCTCATAAATCTGACCTAAGCATCATAATAGGAAATATCGAACTCAACTCTCCTCTGCAGATAATCTTCAATCACATCACTCTTGGCCTCAGACACATCCATCCTACCACGGAGTCTATTCACACTAGCACTTTGTAATCTCAGTTGCTCCATAATATCAAATAAGGTAGGCGGCTCAGATGTAGATGGAACATCATAACTTGTAGTAGGAATATCAACACTCCTACTCTCAACTCGGGCTCCCACATGAGACTCGTAAGTATGGATAATAGTCTTTGTAATTGGTCTCAGCGGTATAGCCACTTCTTCAGAACTGTTAAAATCCACTCTAGAATGAACACATAGGGCATGAACTAAGGCAAGATGCCCTAATCTACTAGTGGTCTATCCTTTAGCAATAGTCTGAATGTTCTTGTAAACAATAGCTCTAATATCAATCTTTTTCATCTTTTGAATACAATAGTTCAGAATTGCTCTATCCCTTGTAACTCTGCTGTGGTGATAAGAAGGTAATAGTCTTGCAGAGATGAAATAATGCCAAACTTTTGATGTGACATTGAATGTGGAAATGGGGAAGTTAATCATCTATTTTTGACTTATTTTCCATTACCCTCTTCCATCCATCAGAAAAGCAATCACTTCTTTCATATTTTCCCCTCAAGTATCAAAGTTCTCATATTCACAACCAAATGGTTCCCGAGTTTGATAGAAAGCATTGATACGCTGAGGAGTAAACTCAACCATTTTTCCTCTAACACATACTCAGTCTCAGTCTAGGGCACATTAGCATAAAACTTTCTAATAACTCCCATAACAACATTCACAGTAAAATAACAAAATCATTCCCAGTTCCACTCTATAATTAACTGATCTACAAATCCACCAAGACTATCAAAAGCTCAATCATGGATACACTTCTTATTGTAAAGTTAAGAATTGAAGTGAAACTGTGCTTTAATATTAATGAATTTTTCTTCATCAAAATCCAATTTCCTCTTCCCTTTACTCGTCCTTGGAGCCATGTGAACTTCTAAAATTTGCAAGAAAATTCCAATAAATCCCAAATTCACAATGTAACAAACTCCAAATACTATTCTAAACAAGCAAGAGCAAATTTCATCATGAAAATCTCAAAATCTCTTTAAAACTCAAAAAATTCCAACCTAAGCAATGTGAGAGATTTCCATGGTGAAAATCAAAAAATTTTTAACTTACAGTGAAGCTCTTACCAAGAGAAGTGTAGATCTGGCCTCGAAAAGCTTTGAAATTAACTCAAATCCGAGATTTAGCAAGCCCTAGGTCTTCAAAATTCCAAAAATGGAGGAGGAAGATGAAAGCAATGGAAAAATCTGTGGGTCCCAGGGTAAAAATCACGAAATTGAGGGTTTTCGATTTTTTACTGTGTTCGGGTGCCAGTCCAAAATTTTTTTCTGGGTCCGAAATTTTTTTTCATAATTTCGATCATTTCAACTTCTAAAATGATGTTTAACACTTCAATAAACATCTACTTAATCTCAAGAGCAATAATTAACACAATTCTTTACACAAACAATACACAACAAACTTATATATATAAAATTCAAGTTACAACATAAACACCAAATATGTTCATTTAAACCAAACCAACAACTCTTAGATGTTTAGTGTTCCAAGTACTCTACGGTAAGCAAACACTAAAATCTAAGCACACAATGAAAGCAAGCATATCCAAATCCAAATTCAAATTACAAAGCAAAGTAAATACTATACACACCAAGCATAATTAAGCAAAGTAAACTAAACACACAACACACATAAGTAGAATTCATTAATTACTCCACATCGGTTTCAGAACTATCCTCTCCTCTAATGTCTCCTATTGATTGCTGATGCACAAACAAATTATAGAATGGACGAAATGGAAATTCGTCAGATGAATCCTCAGCAATCACCACGTTCTTCTTCATCAGATTAATCAAGCACATCTCAATTCGACCAGTGTGATCAATTTTTTCCTTCATTCTCCAATCTATATGATAGAATAAATCAGAAATGTTATGGATTGCATTCATAACGTTCTGTCTCTTTCTCCAACTATTTGATCCTCTTCAATATCATTCTGGAACCTTTAGGAAAATAGGGTTGAATCGGTTGTGAAATCTGTGTTGGTTGATTAGTAAGCAAATTCATATCATCTTCATCTCCCATTGTTTGGTAGTCATAAGGATTAGTTAGATCAATAGGTCTCCATAGAAGAAGAACCTTTTCCCAACTTTCATATGGAACTTGTGATTAACTACATAACAGAAATATGGTGAACGGGTGTCCAAGCCCATATTTAGATCCATGAACAATAAAACCCAAAACTGATTTCACAATTATATTACCAATGTCAATCGACCTCTCAGTTTGAATACAAAAATTCAAAATTGCACTTTCCTTGGTTACCTTACTAATCTTCAATGTTGAAAATAACCTTGCCGAAATAAAGTAGTGCCACTACTTTAACATTGTATTTAGAGATGCAGATGGGAAACTAATATATCCATTTTCTATAATTTCTCAATCCTCATTCTCATACGTCAATTAACGATACACATCATTCATATTATCACTCGTGGCTTTGAAATTAGAATAATGGAAAATAGGTACATTCTCGATCATAAAGAGATCGTTAATTCTTGAAGGAGTGAATTGCATAAACTAACCTCGTACAAATACGACCCTTGGTTGATCCAGTGAAGATTTGCATAGAATTCTTTCATGACCGGAACAACTACGACAGCGGTAGTGTAGCAAAGCACTTCCCAAAGTCTCTCCTTAATTATCTCTTCAATTTTAGTAGTAGGATTATCCATACCTCGATTTATGAAGCCCCTTTCCTTGATAATCCTCTTCTTCATCATCACTTTGTTGAACAATCGCTGTGGCTCGAAACTTATGAACTTCCTTCGGTTAAAAATGTGAGATCGAGAGGTTTCTATAGAGTAGGAATCCATGGGATGCGAATTGGAAATGTTAGTTTTTGTTTTTCTGGAGTTAGAAAGTCTAAAATGGAGTTTAGGGAGTTATAAGGATGAAGATCCCCTCAAAACCACCAAAACTTGCATTTTGAAACTTCAAAAATCGTCAACAGGTTTTGGGCGCCGGCGGCGCTCGATAAGGCGCCGGCGGTGCTCAAACCTGTAAGTTTAGTATTACTCTGTGATAGGGCGCCGGCGGCGCCAATGGTCAAAAATTCTCACCAAACTTCGTTTGGCCCAAAATATTTCAATATCTCAATTCGATCAACTATTTATCAATTTTTAAAGTATTTAGAAGTAATTAGGATTCAAAAATAACTATCTAAAAAGCACAACTACATCAAACAAGCAAACACACCACACAGATACGTATGGGTTACCTCCCATAAAGCGCTTGGTTTAACGTCGTCAGCCCCACAAACCATTCAGTCAATCGAGATGACTCAGCATTAAAACTTCTTTGAAGTTAGGTTGAAACCCGTCAAAGTAAGGCTTTAATCAAAGCCCATTAACTTTAAAAATCTTTCCATTATCAGGATCCTTAATATCAACAGCTCCAAAAGAATGAACTTTTACAACTGTAAAAGGTCCTAACCATCTAGACTTAAGCTTTCCAGGAAATAACTTCAATCTTGTGTTGTATAACAAAACTTTCTGTCCATGTTCTAATTTCTTTTTCAATATCTTCCGATCATGCCAAAATTTCATTTTCTCTTTATAGATCCTATCATTGTGTTAAGATGCATTTCTAATCTCTTCTAATTCATTCAATTGCATAAATCTTTTTCCTTTAGCATTTTTCAAATTAAAATTCAACTCTTTTATCGCCCAATATGCTTTATGCTCCAATTCAACCGGTAAATGACAAGTCTTACCAAACACTAATATATAAAGAGACATTCCAATAGGGGTTTTTAAAGAAGTCCTATAAGCCCATTAAGCAGTATCTAATCGAGCAAACCAATCTAATTGATGATTATCCACAGTTTTCTCTAAAATTCTTTTAATTTCACGATTAGACACTTCTGCTAAACCACTAGTCTGGGGATGATAAACAATAGAGATTCTATGAATAATACTATATTTCTCAATTAATCTCTTAATTTGATTATTCCTGAAATGGGATCCACCATCAGTTATGATCACTTTCGGCATTCCATATCTTATAAATATATATATTTTTTAAAAATTTTGAAACACTCTGAGCATCACATCTAGGTAAAGTAATAGCTTCAATCCATTTCAAGACATAATCAACGATAACCAATATATATAAATTTTCAAATGAAGGAGTAAATGGTCCCATAAAATCTAATCCCCATACATAAAAAATTTCAACTTTCAAATTATAATTTTGAGGAATCACATTTTTTTAAGAGATATTACCGACTCTCTGACATCATTCACATGATTTAATATATCTATAAACATCTCTAAAAAGTGTAGGCCAATAAAATCTAGATTGTAAAATCTTAAAAGCAGTTTTATCAGCACCAAAATGACTTCCAAATTCAAAATCATGACATCGTTGAATAATCAAATACGTTTCTTCTTGTGGCACACATTTCCTTATAATCAGATCCTTACACTGTTTATATAGGGAGGGCTCATCCCAAAAATAAAATCTTGCATCATATTTAAACTTCTTTTATTGTTGCCTTGTTAAATCAGATGGTACAATATAACTTACAAAATAATTCATAATATCAGCATACCAAGGCAAATTGCTTCCCATAATAGTATAAAGTTGCTCATCAGGGAAAATTTCTGTAACTTCCTTTTCAAATTCAGAAAATTTATCATACTCTAATCTTGACAGCTGACCAGCTATTTGGTTATCAGCTCCCTTCCTATTAACTATTATAAAATTAAGTTCTTACAGAAGAAGTATCCATCAAATTAGTCTAGGTTTCACATCCTTCTTTTGCATTAAATATTTGATAGCCGAATGGTCTGTATGCGAAATACTTTTAGCTCCAATTAAACAAGGTCTAAACTTTTCAAAAGCAAGTACTATAGCTAATAACTCTCTTTCAGTTATGTAATAATTAATTTGAGCCTAATTAAGATTTTTACTAGCATAGTAAATGACTTTAAAAACTTTATGATGCCTTTGCCCTAATGCTACTCTGATCGCATAATCACTCGCATCACACATAAGTTCAAATGGTTTCTCCCAATCTGGTGAAGCAATTATATGTGCAGTGATTAATTTCTCTTTCAATAATTCGAAAGCACTCAAGCATTCATCATTAAAATCAAATTTTCTATCATTTTCTAAAAGTCGGCACAAAGGTTTAGTAATTTTAGAAAAATCTTTAATATATCATTTGTAAAATTCAGCGTGTCCTAAGAAAATCCTCACCTCTCTCACAGTAGTGAGTGTCGGCAAACTCTCAATCACTCTAATTTTAGTAGGATCGACCTCCATACCATGTTCATAAATTTTATGCCCATGCACAATTCCTCCTGCAACCATAAATTAACATTTCTCCCAATTTAGAACTAGATTTGTTTTCTCGCAGAGTTCCAAAACTTTTGCTAAGTTTTCCAAGAAAATTTCAAATAAAGTCCAGATACAGAGAAATCATCCATAAAACTTCTATTCCATTATCTATCATACTACTAAAGATAGACATCATACATCTCTGAAATGTTGCAGGTGCATTACACAGTTCAAAAGACATTCTTCAAAAAGCAAAGGTTCCAGAAGGGCTAGTAAATGTTATCATTTCTTGATCCTCAGGAGCAATAGATATTTGATGGTAACCAGTATATCTATCCAGAAAACAGTACTACTTATGTCCAGCAAGTCTATCTAGCATTTGATTGAGAAAAGGAAGAGGAAAGTGATCTTTTCTGGTGACAACATTTAATTTCCTATAATCAATACAAATTCGCCATTCATTAATTTGTCTTATGGGTATAATTTCATTACATTCATTCACTTCAACAATTACTCATCCCTTTTTCAGTACACAACGTATTGGACTCATCCAAGCACTATCCAAAATAGGATAAATAATTCCAACATCCAGCCATTTTAAAATCTCTTTCTTAACTACTTCTTTCATTATTAGATTCAATCTCCTTTGTAGATCAACTCTCAGTTTATGTTCTTCATCTAATAAAATTCTGTGCATACAAATCAAAGGACTAATTCCTTTAATATCTGCCAAAGTCCATCCAAAAGCTTTCTTATATCTTTTTAAAGTTTCTAAAAACTTCTGTTCTTGATAATCATTTAACTCCGAAGATACAATAACTGGCAGGGTAGATGATTCTACTAAAAATATATACTTTAAATGATTAGGGAGAATTTTCACCTCAAGTTCAGGAGGTTTTATTATAGATGGAATTAAGCTTTTATTTCCACCTTCCATAGTGTCTAATACTTTGAATCTCTCCTGAACATACTCCAAATCTTCATTCTTCTTACTATCTGAATTTTCTTCATATTCAATTTCTTCTTCAAACATATTTTCATACTTTACTTCTTTTTCAAATATATTTTCAAAATGATCATTTCTCAAATATTAACAGACCTCCATCCTATAACATTCATTATCTTTTTCCATTGAGGGATACTTCATAGATTTTAAAATATTAAAGTTCACCTCTTGATCTTTAACTCTCATAGTTAGTTCTCCCTTTTGAACATTAATCACTGCTCTTCCAGTAGCAAGGAATGGTCTTCCCAAAATGATTGAAATTTCTTTATCTTCCTCCATATCAAGTACAATAAAATCCACAAGAAAGATAAATTTATCCACTTTTACTAACACATCTTCCACCACTCCTTTAAGGTAAGTAATGGAATGATCGACCAACTAAAGAGTCACAGATGTAGGAGAAATTTCTCATATTTCCAATCTTTTGAAAGTTGATAAAGGCATAAGATTAATACTAGCTCCCAGATCACATAAGGATTTTCCGAAAAAAATTTCACTTATAGGACACGAAATAGTGAAACTACCAGGATCTTTAAGTTTTTTCGGAAGCTTATTATGAATAATTACACTACACTCTCCTTTAAGTGTAACAGTTTCATGATCTGTAAACTTTCTTTTCTTTCTCAAGATATCCTTCATAAACTTGGCATAATCAGACATCTGTTCTAATGCTTCAAAAAAAGAAATATTTATCGTTAATTTCTTAAGGATCTCTAAAAAATTTCCAAATATGTTATCCCTATTTTGTTTCTTCAATCTTTGAGGGAATGGAGGTGGTGGTTTTACAACAGTTATCTTCATTGGCTCAAGAGGATAATCTAAGTCTGGATAAATCTTGTTTGAACCTTTTTCGGTTTCCACCTTCTCCTTTTCTATTTCAACTTCTTTTTGCACTCTAGTTTCTAATTTTTTCTACTCGTTAATTGAATATCCTTAAGTTGTTCCTTATTTTGGTCTTTTGGATTAATCTCAACATTACTTGGAAGTGTTCCAGAAGGTTTATTATTAAGTGCAGTGAAAATATGCCCTAATTAATTTTTAATATTTTTCTTAGCAACACCTTGAGCTTGTAATTGATTTCCCATATTTAGAATGATTTCTTCAGTAGACAACTTCTTATCCTTAATTTACGGGTTACTATTGAATCCAGGCGGATAAGATGGTCTAAAATTGGTATTTCCATGATTGTTCGAATTTCCAATTGGATTTATAGAACTGTTACCCCAATGTTATGTAACATTGGCATTGTTATTATTCCAATTAAAATTTGAGTGATCTTCCAACCAGGATTATAATAATTTGAATAAAGATTGTTAGGTCTATTAATAACATTTAAAGTCTCATAAGGTGTTTGAGATTCTGTTATCTGTCCAAATGAATTTTCCTTCAACACTTGAGGTGGTTGAGAATAATTCATTCCATATTGATCTATTTTCTTTGAAAGGGCTGCAATTTGAGAAACTACCATAGTCATCATTTCTGAATCATGAACTCTAGCTACTCTCTTAGGATTTACCCGTTCAGAGGGCCATTGAAAATTATTAGTAGCCATTTCTTCAATGATTGCGTATGCTTCATCAAAAGGTTTTGACATTAACGATCCACCAACACATCATCTATAATAGATCTCAATGATCCCACTAATCCATTATAATATATTTGAATTATTAACCAATCTGGTAAAGCATGATGTGGGCACTTCCTAAGAAGATTTTTAAATCTCTCCCAAGCTTCATATATTGACTCTCCTTCAAACTGACAAAAAGATGTAATATCTTTTCTTAGTTTAGCAGTTTTTGATGGAGGGAAATATTTTGATAGAAACTTCTGAGATAATTCTCCCCAATTTCTAATAGATCCAGGTGCTAACGAGTTTAACCACGCGTTAGCTTTATCCCTTAATAAAAAAGGAAAAAGTCTAAGTCTGACAGCGTCACTGGACACTCCGTTGTATTTAAAAGTATCACACAGTTCTAAAAAACTAGCGAGATGTAAATTTGAATCTTCATTAGGGGTTCCTCATAATTTATTATTTTATACCATTTGGATAATAACAGGTTTAAGTTCAAATGAATTAGCAGCAACATCAAGATTTTGAATAGTTATGTGAATTTTGTCTGCTGTTGGGTTAGCATAATATCTTAAAGGTCTTGGAAAATTTCCAATATCATTTCCTTGATTATCTTGATTATTCGCCATTTCACTAGGATGTTCAATTTGTTTTTGCTGTTTTCTAATTTTTCCGATAGTACGCTCTAACTCCGAATCGTAAGGCACTAAACCTATAGATCTACTACTACACATATACAATCATACAAATACTTTTAAAAAGTAAACAAAAACACAATTACACACTAAAAAGTAAAGGTTTTCTGTTACTATATTATCAATAAATACTGTTTATACTTCCTTCCTTAGTTACTTCGTTACCTTCCCTGGCAACGATGCCAAAAACTTGACTGGACGATTTGCAAACTTTTATATTGCAAGAATTTATGAACTCAAATTTATATATGTTTATAATGATTTTGTAAAGTCCAAACACTCAACGCAAGTATACATATCGTATGAAGTAATACGTGGCTCTAATGGAGTCCTGGTTATCGATCCCACAGGGAAGTTACGAAAGAATAAGAAAGTGTTTCACAATAGATAATGTAACACTGAAATCCAATACTAAAATTACACTTAAAGTTTAATACTTCTACTACCACTATGCAGAAAATAGTAACAATTAATCAAATTACAATTACTTCTAATAACTTTGAAAATAGAATTAACTAACAGACACACTAAACTATGTATTTGAAAGGTTTTTGATATATGAGAAAAGTATCTTTCTTTTTGCAATGAGAATGTGATGTGTGGATGATATGAAACAAATATCTATGTTATTATGCCAAATAGGAGCATAAATGTTTCTTTACCCTTAAAGGAGTACTCCCTCTTCCAAGCATGAAAAGAACATTGACATATCCTAAGTTTTGTCACTAAATCTAAGGCTAGGCTGGGAGGATACCAGATCTCATTATAGAGCTCCCACTCACCCTTCACCTGAAGGCTAACCTTCAAGTTTAGTTACTAATCTTAGAACCAATTTGGAGATCTCAGCCTGTTAACCTGAAACCTCCAAATTGAAGTCCACAAAACACATTTCCCTATTTATTTGCACTCAATTCTCATGAACTACGCAATTCATCCATGAAAATTGAATGAATTTGTCATTATTGTTGTAGGACACTAAATCCTTTCAGAATTAATGTTCAACAACTTATTTTAACAATTCAATTAACCAAGTCGAAAAGTAAATTAAGTTCGAAATGAAAAACCATCATAATTTCTTCAATACATTAAAAGCACGTCAAATCCACATCAATCCATCATCACATCTCTATGCAAGAAGAAAGACAAAGGAGGCTACTCAGAATTTATGAAGAAGATAGAATAAAACATGGATTTTATATATAAAAGAAAAGTCATACAAACCACAAAAGAAAATACAACTTATCTCTTTCTCTTCCCTAATGCAATTCCCTTGAAGTTCCTTTAAATCTTTTTCTCTCTTCTTTACAACACTTAATTCCCTCTTTAAAATGGAACGGAAGAAGCAATCACTCATTTTACTTCTTCTCCTGCACTCTTTAGAGAAGAATTCCTCTCAAATTCTCACTTCTACACACTCTTCTCCTAAACCCTAACACTTAACACACACTAAGACCACCACAATACACAAGACACACACACATTTTTTGTCCAAAATATTTACTTATAAGTTAGGAATGAAATCCCAAGAGTTTCGATAGGCATCTCTTCAAAAAGTCACCAAAACTCCTCAAATTTGAATTCCACCGACACCAGGCGTCGCCGGTGCTTTATCGTCCCAATAATTGCAGAAGTCTTTGGAAAATGGCGCCGGCTGTGCCAGAACTTGTTTTCCTCCTTTTTGCTCCTTTTTACTCTTTTTTGCTCCGAATTCGTTCCTTTTTGCTTCTTTTCACTCCAATCACCTGAAGTCATCATACCCGCAATAAATCATAAAAATACCTTTATTTAAAGTGCAATATCACAAAAAATGTTTAAAATTATATAACAAAAACAATATATATTTTTGGTGCATCAGCCGTCAATTTTTATATTATGTCAATTGTCAAGGAGTTGCCACTCTCTCTATTTATTACCCTAATTTATATTCTCCCTAGACTTTACTGTTAAAAATCTTGCATGAATGTTAAGAAAAAGGGGCTTGATCACAATAGAGATTGAGAAAAAGAAGATGAAAAACTCATCTGACGATTTTGACTAACCAGAGTTCCATGTTCTGTGGTTTCCTATAAGGGTAAGCCCCTATAGTTAATTACATCTTAGATAACTATCTAAGAAAACTTCTTATTAATGTTAAATTACTTGTTTTGTAAGGGGTTTTCTATGAATGAGGGATGAAATATCAGTACTCAATCCTGGAAGAAGTTTTGTTTTGTCAATGCTGATGTCCTACAAAACAGAGTTAGTACACCCTATAACATGCAAAGAAAAACTAAATGAAATTTTATGTCTTCATCCTGCAAGGAAAATAAAGTTAGAAACAATGTCATATCAAAATATTTAGATTACCTGGTCAAAGTGTCTGTTGTTTCAGAGTTGTCGGGTGTCTAAGTTTGGTTGAAATGTCGATTTAGCTTTATGTCAATTTAAGTTTAATTTTTAATTTGTCTTGAGTGTCGATTTGGGTTGAATTTTAGATTTTATGTCAATTTATGTCGATTTAGATTTTGGGTTTGATGTTGATTTATGTTTGATTTTGGTTTTAATGTCAAATTGAGTTTTATTTTAGGGTTTTGTATCGATTTATGTTTAGTTTTATGTCAAGTTAAGCTCGATATGGATCGAACATAAAGATTATGTCATCTTATGTTGAGTTCGATACAGGTTGAACATAAGGATTATGTCGGTTTATGTCATGTTAAGTTTGATTTTGGTCGAACTTATGTCGGTTTATGTCAAATCATGTTGATTTATGTCGAATTATATTGAGTTAAGTTTGAAATGTTAATTAATGTCGAATTATGTTAAGAATGTCGATTTGTGTCAAATTAGATTGAAAAATGTCAATTTAGCTTTAAGTTAGACTTAGGTTCATGTCAGGTTAAACCTAAGTATGGTTTAACTTAAGTCTAATATGAGTTAGAATTAAGTTAAATTTAGGTTAGACTTAGGTTCATGTCGGGTTGAACCTATGTATTGTTTGACTTAAGTCTAATATGGGTTAGGCTTCAGATTGGTTTAATTTAGACTTAGGTTCATGTCATGTTGAACCTAGACTTAAGGTTAACTTAAGTTATGGGTTGAACTCAAGTTTGATTTGAGTTAAGTTAAGTTAAGTTTAAGTTAGATTGAACTTAGGCTTAAGGTTTACTTAAGTTTGAATTAAGTTAGGTTCAAGTTAGGTTGAACCTAAACTTAAGGTTGTCTTAAGTTCAATATGGGTTGAACTTAAGTTAGGTTTAGGTTTGAGTCATTTTAAGATTGATTGTTCTTAATTAGGATTAATTTATAGTTAATTAATCCTAATTTGGATAAGGTTTAATTGATTAATTAGACTTAATTGGGGTTAGTCTAATTGGTTTAAGGCTAATTAAACCTAATTTTGCTAAGGTTTAATTGATTAATTAGACTTATTATGGGTTAAGTCTAATTTAGGTAAGGTTTAATTGATTAATTAAACTTATTATGGGTTAAGTCTAATTGGTTTAAGATTAATTAAACCTAATTTAAGTAAGGTTTAATTGATTAATTAGACTTATTATGGGTTAAGTCTAATTAGAGTTAAGATTAATTAAACCTAATTTGGATAAGGTTTAATTGATTAATTAGACTTATTATGGGTTAAGTCTAATTAGGGTTTATGGTTTAATTAAACCTTGTTTTGTAAGGTTTAATTAGATTAATTAGACTTATTATGGGTTAAGTCTAATTAGGGTTTATGGTTTAATTAAACCTCATTGTGTAAAGTTTAAGTAGATTAATTAGATTTATTATGGGTTAAGTCTAATTAGGGTTTATGGTTTAATTAGACCTTGTTGTGTAAAGTTTAATCAGATTAATTAGACATAATTGGGGTTAATTCTAATTAGGGTTTTGAGTTTAATTACGTTTAATATGTCTTCATTAGAATTTGATTAAGTCTAAACACAATGTAATTAGGATTTAAGTGGTCAATTAAATCTAATTTGTCTTTTAAACTTAGTTAAGAGTTATTTATATCTTTAATCCAATGTAATTAGGATTTAGATGTTTAATTAAGTATAATTTGTCTTTTAAACTTAATTAAGGGTTATTTATGTCTTAAATTTAATGTAATTAGGATTTAGATGATTAATTAAGTCTAATTTGTCTTTTAAACTTAATTAAGGATGGTTTTTGTCTTAACTCCAATGTAATTAGGATTTAGATGATTAATTAAGTCTAATTTGTCTTTTAAACTTAATTAAGGGTTATTTTTGTCTTAAATCCAATGTAATTAGGATTTAGATGATTAATTAAGTCTAATTTATCTTTTAAACTTAATTAAGGATGTTTTATGTCTTAAATCTAATGTAATTAAGATTTAGATGATTAATTAAGTCTAATTTATCTCTTAAACTTAATTAAGGATTGTTTATGTCTTAAACCTAATGTGATTAGGGTTTAAATGGTTAATTAAGTCTAATTTGACTTTTAAACTTAATTAAGGATTGTTTATATCTTAAATCCAATGTAATTAGGATTTAGATGATTAATTAAGTCTAATTTGTCTTTTAAACTTAATTAAGAATTGTTTAATTTTATCTTAAACCTTAATGTCTTAGGGTTTAGTTAATTAATCAAATCTAATTAAGCCTAATATTGTGTTTAGACTTGATTAGGATTTGTTTTATGTTTATTTTGAGTTTGGTTCAATTTTGATTTGATTCTTGAGAGAATAAGTCAATTTGATTGAGGAGGATATTTTTAAGGGTTTAAATTATTAATTTTTAATGAATTTTAACCCTTAATTTAAAAATGTCATTTAAAATTATTTAATGGTTTAGGAAATGTCATTTTAGGGTTGATGTCAGTTACCCTAAATTCTCTAACCATTTTCAATTTTATTTCTCTTAATTTTCATTTTTTTATAATTATTATTTGCAATAATTACAAAATGTCTTGAAAATTAGAAACAGTAGTCTTAAAAGAGTTTTGTTTCCTAGGAGGGATTTCAGCTTTTTCTAATTTGTAAATAATTTTTAATAATTAAAATACTCCAATGAGTATTTAATTATTTCAAAATTAAATATAGAGAATAAAGTTATGATTTTAATTTCATAATTTTATTCTCTTCAAGAGTTTTCTAGAAGTATTTTTATTTTATTTTTAGGATGTCTGTGCGAAAAGTTATGGATTTTTGATTATTTTAAGGTTAATTTGAATTAACATTGACCCAAAATTTTCTCAGCTCGCCGCGTGCCCTCATACCGTCGAATGGCGAAAAAATTTGCTGCGCGGATCCGGACAGTGAACACAGCGTGATTCGATCATAGCCGTCCATTCCAAAACACGGGAACGGACGACTAAGGTTTAATCTGATTAATTAAAAAAAATTTTGAATCGTCCTCCATCTCGACTCAATATCTCACTCATTTCTCAATGAAATTGAGTGATTTTTGAACCTATGGAATCATCTAAAGGTGTAGATCACATCTATACGGTGATCATGGTGTTTTGGACCAGTTTAGTCCATGATCAACCAAATTTACGAGTTATTTGGAAACAAAAATTCCATACATTAGCTACAATAAACATGAGCTCAATTGAACTTGTTGGTCAGCCTCCTGTGGTCCTAGGGAAGTTCTTTCCCACTTAAATTTGGACTTGTGTCAAGTGAGAGATTTGAACTAGGTGGCCTAATCCATGATTTAGGCTCGGTTTGTTCAAGCTGGCTCAATGAGGTGGCTAATTGGGTCAAATTTTGGTTGAGGCTTGTTGTTTAGGCTCTAAGCAAGATGTTTGGTCTTGGGACCAAGAGGATTTGGGCAGCTTATAAGTCTCTAGGAATTTTTTCTTCCTCTTCTAGTGTTTTTGGGTAAGGGGCTTTTTATAGCCATGGATGACCATGGTTAGACCATGGTTAGCTTGGGATTAACCATCAGGTGGTTGTGACTGTAGAGAATGGTTTTGTAATAGCCTTTCCCATGTAATCCAATCACCACCTCCTCTTATTCCATGGAGAAGGTGACACTTAAGATAATTCATGTTTCATGGCAATTATTGATTCCATATTGTCATGATCACCTTTGATTGCTTTATTTCCTTTCTATTGGTTAGGGAGGAGGTTCATGGTGACTCAAAGGAGGCAAGGTATTCATCAATCAACACCTCATTTAACATTTCATGGGGAGATGACACATTAGCTCTACCCTTAATATTTTTTTATAAAATGTCATGATGAGCTTAACCATGGTATGAAAATGGGTTAAAGCTTTGTCTTCTCATCATTGGGTGACTAGGGAGGTGGCTAAATTCATCCTCACCATGGCCGGCCACCTCATTTTGTAAAGGAAGATGAGTCATGCTTTAAAACACCACGGTTTTGCCACTTCATTTTTATGTCATTATGGCTCTTAACCATGGTTAAATATGAGTCATCAATGGGTTATTTTATTTTTAATGGGTCATATGGGTTGTGTCTAACCCATATGAGGTCACCCATGATGTAATAAATGGGCTTGAAATTTTTGAAAACCAATTATTATGTCATAATTAGTTTTATGGATTAAATGTCTTTTTATGGCTTTTTGATTTAATTTTCTTTTTAATTAGTTATGTCATTAATAGGAAATTATTTTATTAATCAAATTATTAATTCAAATAAATTTGGATTTAATTATTTGATTAATTTTATGTCATTTTGATTCAAAATTAGATTTTTTATCTTATTTCATGACTTTTAATTTTATTTTAATTAATTATGTCATTAATTAAAATATAAAAATTAAATTATTAGTCAATTAACTAATCAAAAATAATTTTGGAATTAATTATTTGATTAATTCCATTATTTTTATTCAAATTGTGCAATTTATCATTTTTATGGCTTTTAATTTAATTTTTCATTTTAATTAATTATGTCATTAATTAAAATATTAAAAATTAAATTATTGGTCAATTAGTTAATCAAAAATAATTTTGAAATTAATTATTTGATTAACTTTGTCATTTTTATTTCATTTTAGTGTGTTTTATCGTTTTATGACTTTTAATTTAATTTTTATTTTAATTAATTATGTCATTAATTAAAACATTGAAAATTAAATTATTTGTCAATTTAATTAATCAAAATAATTTTGAAATTAATTATTTGATTAATTTTGTAATTTTATTTCATTTTTATCGCTTTTGTCATTTTTTATCATTTTTTGTTCAAAATTGTGTGTTTTGATCAAAATTGATAAGTGTTGACCATGGTTGACCAATGTTGACCTAGGTTGACCCAAGTTAACCTAAATTGGTCAATTTTAGTTTTGAGATGTCTAATGTGACTTTTTCAACCTTGTCATGGTCGATTTGATCAGAATATTTGTGATTTTGTCATTTTGTGGTCTGAATAGGCCACGTTGACCAAATTTAGGGTTTAGACTAATTCAAAGATCAATGTGGAGACTTTTGAGTTAAAATTTTGTTGATTTTGATCAATGTCAATTTGATCATGTCAACAATTATTTTTAAGGTCAATTTTGTGGTCAAGAAGATTTTGTTAAGGTTTTACCCTAGGTCTTAGGGTTTATTGTTTTTAGGAGGTCAATGTAGGTTGACTTCCTTTCTCAAGATGTTTGGTGAATGATTCTCACAAAAGTGAGGTCAACAAATGGGCCCCCAATATGTGTGGTATATTGTAGAGATATTCCGCACATATTGGCGTTGACCGAAATGGTCTCAATGTCATAGTTGTCAGTGTCTCATATCAATAATTAGGGTTTAGAATAGATGTGATAAGATATCAAATGTCAATATGTTGATTATGATCTTTGTCTTAGAAAGATATTTTAGAAAGAGAAATCAGATGTCATATTCAATTTCTCAGAATATCGAATGTCAAATATTACCGTCGAGCTAAAATAATGTCATAATTTCCGTGTCAGGAAATAGAGAATAGATGACATATTCCATTTCTCAAAATGTCAAATGTCAATGTCGAGTTAAAGGAATACCATAGTTTCTGTGTCAGGAAAGGACTTACATCCAATACTGGAAAGAGAAAATGGATGTCATATTCCATTTCTCAAGATGTCATTTCCGTGTCAGGAAAGGACTTACATTCAATAACTGGAAAGAGAAAATGGGTGTCATATCCCATTTCTCAGAAATGTTTGATATCAATATCGTGTTAAAGAAATGACATTTTCGTGTCAGGAAAGGATTTACATCCGATAGCTGGAAAGAGAAAATGAATTTCATATTCCATTTCTTAAGATGTCGAATGTCAATGTCGTGTTAAAGGAATGCCATTTCCGTGTCAGGAAAGGACTTACATCTAATAACCAGAAAGAGAAATTGGATGTCATATTCCATTTCTCAAGATGTCAAATGTCGATGTAGTGTTAAAGGAATGCCATTTTTGTGTTAGGAAAGGACTTACATCCGATAACTGGAAAGAGAAAATGGATGTCATATTCCATTTCTCAAAATGTCAAAAGTCAATGTCGTATTAAAGGAATGCCATTTCCACGTCAGGAAAGGACTTACATCCGATAACTGAAAAGTGAAAATGGATGCCATATTCCATTTCTCAAAATGTCAAATGTCAATAAAAAAAATGACTTACCCGTTGGGGATTTGATTTTTTTTATAGGTTGAGAAATAATTCTCATGTTGATTTCACAGAGTTTTAATTTATCATTATTTTTATTTTTAAGGAATTAATTTTAGCACTATAGGACCTGCCGACTTGTCATGGACAATAGGGAATATTTTTCAATTCTTCATTTTCATAATGTAAATTGCACACAAAAGTCACTAGTACATATTATTACAAAAAATAAAGTCAACTATACATATATGTACATATCACACGGGATGCACACAACAAACTATTAATACATATCCGAAAGAGGATGAGTTCCATGTCATTGTCTATCATCTCCATAGTCTTGAACATTGTCAGACCGTATATAAACATCTAACACTCCAAGACGCTGTCTGTCACATGTACTTGGTGTTTGGATGTTTATAAGGTCGTGGTTACTCCAAGGTCTGTAAACCTTCAAGTTCCGAAATGGGTTTATATCCGACAGGTCGCTTATCTGGCTTCATGCATCGCAATGTAATTGAGATACAAGGCCTGTCAACACTAGTATGCAGTGCTTTACAAAATCTATACCATTTCCCTGAAATAAGAGAATTGATCCTCGAATTAAAAGGATGCGACATGTCCCCTCAAATTCTCCTGGTCCCAGAATCTGTATTTCTCTTCCAAACATAATGGAACACCGATTTATTAGAGATAAGGTACAAAATGGCCTCTCAAAATCATGGCTGTCAATATGGGGAGGGATACAATCTCCTTTATCATAAATGTTGATGATGCAGCTATCAAGAACACAGTCTGTGGGCATGACTCCCCAAGTAACAAGACATGTGATAATCTGAATTATTATAGTGGGTAATGGGTCTACCTGTTCATATTGTAAAATTTCAAGAACATTCCCCTCCCTGTCTCTTGCATAATTATAACAACATCCATATTGGATGGTCTGCTTGCCCTTGCCACGGATCCATTTATTGGGCTCAGAATATGTCCTTCTTTTAAGATTTCCAGCCCTACCCTGGTCCCGAGCTTTTATTACATGATCAATAATAGCATCCTGCTTGTCATCATCAAATATTCTGGTGAATAGTTTAAGACCATCCAAAATATTTATTGTTCTTTTGTTCATATGCTTAAATTATTCAAAGGTCCTCCGTTCAATAGCACGAATTTGCCGTGCTTCTTCTCTGGAGTGATCTCTTGTGTCAACCTCTCTTCTTGACACCTTCAGATTTTGGGCAGATATGGGTGAGGGCGAGGTGATGTCTACCTTTTCCTCTCGACTTCCCTTTACAAAATCTAGATTTGTCATCTCCGATGCAGAGTAAATTTCCTCGAATGGAGTATAAATGGCCTGAGATTTTAACTGGCTAATGTCCTCCATGATTTTTTTCTTATAATTGTTTCTGATGCTTCAACCGTTTATTACGGTTCCGTCTCTGTGATTGGGTGAGTCCTGCTGTCATATCTTTTATACCAGATACAGAGGCTTTTGTAATCCCCTATACTGAAGTAGTCATAAATTCTTGCTCGTATGAGCTGTCACTGATTTCAAAGTCATACTCCTTGGGCCGTTGGAGTTTGAATTCTATAAAAGGAGTTTGTATCATAATCTCATTATGGTTAACCAGATAGAGTAATGACCCGTGATATATAGATTCAACTTGCAATAGATCAAAGTTGTAATGAATTCTAGTCCCCTCATCCATGTGTCGGCGGTCCAAGGCAAAACTCATATTATTCTGAAATGTAAAAAATAGTCTGTCTTCAGACATTCGTCCTGTGAATAATAGGTTGATATGTCAGACTAAATTTCATTTTCAAGGACAAATTATGCTTACAAGTAAGCGAAAGAGAAACAGATTCAGATTTGCACAAAGAGTAAAAGAGAAAATCAAATTTTTAATGTTTTTCCAGTTCATAAACAAGTCATGAAGCATAGTATTGATTTAAAAAGTGCCCATTAATTGGGGGCAAAATTCTGTCCCGTGGCAATCCACCAACCGGTAAGATCCCCTCGAATATGTCTTTTCAATTACATATGGTCGCTCCCATATTGGTTCGAATTTTCCTCTTATTTTGCGATGAGCAAGAATAGGTCATCGGAGAACTAAAACTAATTCTTCTATGCGAAACATCCTGGGATGAACTAATTTATCATGAGCTCGTGCCATTTTTTCTTGGTATAACTCGAGATTTTGTTGAGCTTGTAAGCGTGTGCCTTCTAAATTTTCTAATTCTTTGAGTCATAACTTAATATTTTCTTCTTCTGTGATTTTGTTTGCGATAACCTTGGAGAGAGGGAATTTGTATTTCAAGTGGCAAAATGGTCTCAGAACCATATACCAAAGCAAACGGTGTTGATCATGTTGGTGATCAGTATGTAGTCTATAAGCCCATAAAGCTTCTATCAATTTTTCATGCCACTATCTTGAACTGTTTGTCAATGTCTTTTTCAAAATTTGTACCAATGTTTTATTGAAGGCTTCAACTAAACCATTAGCCTTAGGATAGTAGATTGTATAATATCTCCAATTTATTCCATGTCTTTGGACAAAATAATTCATTTTTGTATTTTTGAAAGCTAGTCCGTTATCTGATATGAATTGTTGAGGAATCCCAAATATGTAGACAATATGTATTTTGAAGAATTGGAGAACTTGTTCTGCTTAAACTTCTCTGAGCGGTATTGCCTCTGCCCATTTAGAGAAGTAATCAGCAGCTGCCATGATAAAACGATGGCCTTTAGATGATGGAGGGTCTATAGGGCTCACTATGTCTGTACCCCAGCACTCAAATGACCAGGATGCAGAAGTCAGGTGTAATACATTTGGTGGTTGATGTAAGGCCACTCCATGTACTCGACATTGATGACATTTCTTTGGAATTTCAAGACAATCAGTCATCATTATCAGCCAATAATATCCCATCCTTTTTATTTTCATTTTCATTTTAGGTCCCGATTGGTGTGCTCCACATAGACCTGAATGAATTTCTTTGGCAATCTTTTGAGCCTCTGATGGGTCTAAGCATCTTAACCACATCTGGTCAAAGGATCGTTTAGAAAGAGTATTATTTACTAAAACATAAGATAATGCTCTTTGTTTAATCTGATTTGCAATGGAACTATTTTCGAGTAATTTTCCAGTTTGTAAATGTCGGCATATTTTTAGGTTATGTGTTTTATTTTGAAAAGGGGTCGCCGAACAGAAATTGTCGGCGAATTTTTAATTTAATTTAAATAAATAATTTGAAAAGTAGTATTTGATTTTAAAAATAATTTTAAATTTGAAAATATTAAGATATGAAATCAAACTGATCTCACATCCCGAATAGTTTATATAAACGAGCACCGCACGACAAACCGTGTATCTATCCCGAAGAATAGACACACTGCTTGATAATGGGGCTCAATTAAATAAACTAGAAGATTTGTGATATCCGTTTGGTCTGCGAACCAATTTTATAAGCCGACAAGTTCCCTTGCTTAATATAAATGAATTAAGCAGGGTTTATATTACCTGGGTTCTTAAAGTTCCCTATAAGGGCAAGCTCCTATAGTTAATTACATCTTAAATGACGGGAATCATCTAAGAAAACTCTCGATAATGATCGTTGGTTTTGCTCTCAAGAATTTCAAAGTTTAAGGTTTTCAAAGGATTGGATTTTTGAAATTTCAAAAGGGATTAGATTTCAAATTTGGAACATTTATTTTCAGGAGTCCAAAAGGAAGAGAAGTAGGAGAAGCTGAGGATCCAAGAAGAATCTTGGCAACTTCCCAAACTATCCTATTGTTTGGCTCGAATTTAAGAAAATCCTAATATTATTTGATCTTTCAATCTTGCCAATTTTAATTAATTTGGACTTATATTTGTATGATAAAATCATACAAATAGCCTCCAAGATATGAGGGTTTATGTCGTACTAAACGACTACCTCGGAGTCCTAAGACCGATTAGGGCTTAATTTACATGACATGATCATGCAAATGCCTAACGAAGAGTTGAGGATTTATGTTGCACTAGGCAAACTACTTCGAAGTCCTATGGCTTGGTTATTTAATTCTAAGAAAGTTTTGCTGAAGTAGATCCGAGTTTTGCTGATGACGATGGTCGAGCTGTCCACCATGCTCCAAGCTCCTTGTTGTTGCAGAGGTTTAGTTTTAGAAGTCATAAATCAGGAGATGATAGAAGTGTTTTGGTTTAGATAAAATCTTAAAATTCAAGTGTTTTTTTAATATCTTAATTAAAACAAATCTTAAAGTTGGTTAAACAGAACCGATTAAGATCCCACGGTTCCGTCATCCCGACACCGTTATTTTCATCGAATTCACTTAGTCCAGATGAATTTGCTAAACTCAACTGAATGAGTTCCACACCTTCATTTAGACCATGGGAAATCCCGTTAGCAACACGTGGGTTACATCATCCGAGTTATTCCCGATCATTCAACGAGACGTTTTAATTTAGTTGCAATTGTAGTTTTGTGTTCTGTTAGTAATTAAATTTTGAGTTGTTTTATATTTTTAAATGTTGTGGCGGTGATTTTTATCTTGTAATGACTTTTAATTTAGTTTTGGTTTCAGTTCAGGGACTATCCTAAAGGTTTTGGTTTTCATGCGACAGTTGTTTATCATGCAAGAAAAGTAAAGTGCATTTGCAATAAAGTAAATTGCAATAAAATAAAAGCGTACCTGGAGGGTCTTCCCGTCATCCCAAGCTACACTTAAAACACATGTTAAGGCATTTAAATATTTCAACAAGTACCTAGGTTGTCTATCAAAGTACTGATCCTATAGCTAGTCATCTCCTACGACGTCTATGTTCTTGTATTTTGGTTTAAGGACGATTTTCTTCATCAAAGAACAATTAAGTTCAATTGTTCTCATAAACATCCTATCATATTGAGTAAGTGCTTAAGAAGAGTCTTAAACATCTTTTCAATATTGCTGGAATTGTTCTAAGTCCAAATGGATTTAATTAATCAGGTGAAGTAATCATCCGAGGTTTAATTAAGTTTTGTTTTTTTGCTTAGTGAACTAGGATGTTTGAATATCCTATGAATGAGGTACACTTCACTAAATATTCTACTTAGGAGTTATGATAACAAGAGCTTTTAAGGGCAAATTGATGTTTAAGTGATTTGTGATTTAATCTAATTTTAATTAATGGGTTTAAGTTTGGAATAGTGTTCAAGTTGTTTTAGATTTATTTTGAATTCTTTATGTCTTAAGTGATGTTATATTTAATTTAATTTAATTTAATTTTGTTTAGTTTAATTTTAATTTAATTTAATTTTAATTTTAATTTAATTTTAATTTGATTTTATTTTTAATTTAATTTAATTTAATTTAATGTGTTTTAATTTAATTTAATTTAACTTGAATTTGCTTTGATTTAATTGTGATTTAATTTTTTTTTATTTTTTAATGTTTTTAAAGATGATTTAATTTAATTGTTAAAGTATTAATTTAATTGAAATTTTGATTTAATTTAGTTTAAATGTTTTAATTTTAATTTAATTTAATGATTAAGTCTTTTAGTATTATTTAAAGAATAAATGTCTTCTTAATAATATCCCTATTTTAATAATTTCAATTTTTTTTAATCTTCCAAATTTAATTAATTAATTGATTAAAGTTTACTTTAATTAATCTTAAAAATGATTGATGGGTCTCTACCCTTTAATTATTTAAATTTCAATCATCCAAATCAGATTATGATCAAATATTTTATTCTCTCATTTTATTAAGCCTAAAGTTTTAATTAAGGGTTAAAATTTTAATTACCATTTTGCCCTTCAAGTTTAATAATTCCATAACTCACTAAATTGAGCTTAAATGAATTTGAAATTTTTATGTAACCTCACTCACATGTCAATTAAGACATTAGAGGAGAAAATGTGATTTTTCTGTATTTAATTTATTTATATAATTATTTCTCGTGGAAAATAGGGATTTTCAAGGAAAATTCAATAAGATGACCAAGGGAATTTTTCTGTCCTTAATAAAATTATGGAATATTTCTAATGATCCGAGGACCATTTGGACCAATTTTGGTGATTTTTTGAATTATATTTTATTTATTAGAATTATTTTGATTTTTGGAGTATTAATTAATTTTAAAATAACATTAATGTTGAAAAATGGATTTTATATTTTTCTTAAATCTATCTGACCTCAAGGAGTTTAGAGAAATAAATTTTATATTTTTTTGATTTTTCTTTGATTTATTAGAATTATTTTAGTGAAAAGGTTGGAAAATACATTTTTTAATTTTTAAAAATACATTAAGCCTTTAAAATTCAATATCTTACCCTAGGGACTTAAGAAAAAATATTTGGTTTGTTCCTAAATGATTAGAATTCAAAATGTGACATTTTGGTGATTTTTAATATTTTTATAAATTTTATTATTTTTTAATTATTAAAAATATTAAAATAATGATAAAATAAAATTTTTTAGAAAATTACAATTTTAATTTTCCTAAGTTCCTCTGATATCGAGAAGCTCCAAAACCATTTTTGTGAATTTTTGAAAAATATTTTGTGAGTTATGAATTTTTAAAGTTTGATTTTACCCATTTTTGTTTAAGAGGCTTAATCAACCCATTTGGTGGGGTTAATCAAGTCCAATTGGTTTCAAATTTTTATGAGATGTTCTCCTATCCCTAGAGGACAGTGGAGAATTGTTTTTAAGTTAATTTGATGGATGGTTAACCCTAATTAATTAAAGTTCAATTTTGGGTATTTAGGCCAATTAGGGTTGTTCAAAGTGAATTAACTCAAAACTTATTTTTCCTAGGGTCCTCTGGTCATAAGAAACATCACCAAATTTTCCTAGAATTTATTTTTCAACATGCTAATTATTAGAATTAAAATACTCAAAATAGTAACATGAACTTGAAAAATCAATAACTTCCCATAGGGATGGCCTCTGACCTTGGAAAATTCAGGGAATGTTCCCAAGTTCAGAAGCTTCAAAAGCACTATGGTCTCATGCTATGGTGAATTGTTTACATGCATGGAGAATTAAAATAGTCGAGAGAGTAAATAAATCATTAAAAATAAAATACTAGATGAAATGATTTAATTTCTTTGCCACATTATTCTCCTCTGTTCACTGAGCAAGAGGTATTTTTATTTTATTTTTATGAATTTTTGAAGTTCTGGTAATTAAATAAATAAAAAATGGCCTATTTTCCTACTTATCCACGCGGCGCCACGCCATCCTCGGCAGCTCCGAAAGGCCATGCGGTGCGCTCTGATTCGGCGCCGCCATTTGACTCAGCCGTCCCGGGACCTGCCTTTCACGTA
>CM040437.1:39629565-39686311 GCA_022702705.1 Papilionanthe hookeriana x Papilionanthe teres | reverse complement strand
ATTGTAGGTGCCACATAGAAGCAATCCTATCATTTACCCTCTGTCGAGTGCATAAAGAACATTGGCTAATCCAGAGTTTGGCCGATAAATTCGTGGTTAGGCTTGGAGGATATTGGCTATCACTCCAGAGCTCCCACTTCCCCACGTCTGCGGACTAACATCTCGCTTTAATTTCCAAATAACTAGACTAAATTGGCGATATTAGTCTGTCACCCTAAAATCTCAAATTCTACGCCCATCAATGTATATTTCCCTATTTATTTGCACTCAACATAATGGACTACATTCTCATCCATTACATTGAATGTAGTTCTAGTTTGTTGAGAATTGTACCACCCTCTCGGGTATTAGAATAATTACAACAAATTTTAACACTACAACAAACCCTCATTGATTATTCTAACATTATTTACATATTTCACATAATACATTTGAAAGCATTTGGCTGTCACTCCTCTGCCTCTCTCACATTTTAACATGTTAAAGCAAAATCTTGAACAAACAAATGGTAAGCCCCTCCAAAATATTAAAAATAAACAAATTCATATCTAATTCCATAGAAGCATACAACAAACATGCTATCTAATTAAGGCAGTAAAACCAAAGAAGGTGCCATTTTGCAGAGCCAAACAAAACATAAAAATCTCTAAGGATCTATGAACTGCACAAAACCTAAAATCAATAATGTGTGCAGTATCTAATTTTTTTATTTAAATGAAATAGAATAAGTCATTTAACCATAGCAAAGCGGAGTCCTTTAGCATTTGTAACTGATCCCATAAAGTGACGATTAGCGGCGGAGACCACATTCGTATACCGAAGATTTCTCCTCCGGAAAAAGTCAGCAGGAAGAACTGGTGCAGTAAATTGTAATAATCAATGAAGCCATGTGAGAATGCAATTTATTACTTGAGTCGACATCTAATACATGCGGAAGTAAAATATCCTCCTATTGAGAAGCATTGTCTAGCTTTGATTTTCGTCGCTCTAAAGCTTAGACACTACATGTCATCTCACAAGGTCAACCTGATCTAGAAAGTTAATCTATTGCAATATTTGAAATTGTTGGAACATATTCCAAGTGTGACATTCTATAGGATTCCTCAAGCAGATAATGCCCGAGCAGACGCCTTAGCTAACTTACTAAAGAATTGGCTTGTTCACCCGAAAATTTTATAGATATTACCGTGCAAAGGCGTCAAGTTTTGTAGCAGATCAACCTCGACAGTTTGCACAAGATTGGAAAAGAAGAAATAACAGCTGTTATGTCAGATGATATAGAAGATTGACGTCAACCGATAGTAGAGTATCTACAAACAGGAAGATTTTCAGATGACAAGTCAGCGACGCATCAAATTTAGAAGAGAGCTCTCTCATATGCCTTAATTGATAATGTTCTGTATAGGAGATCCTTCGATCAGATGTGACTCAGATGTCTCAACAGAGCAGAAACACAGAAAATCGTCAAGGAGGTACATGCCGGATTAGTGGAGCTCACCAGTAAAGACCAAAAATGAAGATGAAAATCAAAAGACTCGGATACTATTAGCTGGCAATGATGACCGACTGCATAGAAATAGCTAAGAAATGTCATCAGTGCTAAGTGCACGGAGTGGTCTTGCACCAACCTCCGAATGTTCTACACCCTACGATTGCTTCGTGGCCATTCGAGAGTTGGGGCACGGATATAGTGGGTCTGATAGAACCACCGTCATCTAAAGGACAAAGGCTTATACTCGCTACTACCGATTACTTCTCCAAATGGGCAGAGGCAGTGCCGCTACGGGAAGTCACAACACAGCAAGTTCTACAGTTCTTCAAGAATCAGGTTGTCTACCACTTCGGTGTGCCGCGAAGGTTCATCTCTGATAATGGATCCGCTTTCAAGAGCACGAAGATCAATAATTTCATCAGAAGACACGAGATATATTGGAGATACTCTACAATCTATTACCCCAGAGCAAACGGCTTGGCAGAATCCTTCAACAAAACACTCATACATATCTTAAAGAAGACACTCATTGACAACAAAAGAGGATAGCGCGAGAAGTTACTAGAAGCTTTGTGGGCCTACATGATGACAGTTAGAACACTGATGCAGTCTACACCTTACACACTTGCGTACGTATCTGAGGCAGTTCTTCTGCTAGAAGTTCAACTATCATCGCTCCGGATTGCCGTTGCCAACCAAATTACAACAGGAGAATGCCAAACTTCGACTTGCATAATTAGAAAATTTCGAAGGAAAAAGATTACTCGCACAACAAAATTTGGAGCTGTACCAAGCAAAAATGATTCAAACCCATGATAAATTAGTCCGCTCGAGGTCGTTCAAAATCGGTGACCTCGTACTCGTTCGCAGAAGGGATATTCTTGCACACCGCAAGATAGGTGGAAAGTTTGAACCGACCTGGGAAGGACCATTTGTGGTAGAACAGGTTTCTCCGGCAGGTAGTACCGGTTGGTAGATTCTCGATGGGATAGACCCATGTTACCAATAAATGGATGATATCTAAAGAAATACTACGCGACATGATAAGACTGAAATATAAATTTCGATGTAACCATGTGGCCAGTATCTGTGACTAAGTCTGAATTTTGTAATAAAATAAAAATTAATGGAATAAAATAAATTTTCTCACAAAATAAAATACACTTGTTAAACTTCTAATTTTAAATCTTATAAAATCATATTAAATAAGATAATTACATCAAAATAATTGCAAAGACTTGTTAAATAAATAATAAGAATGAGTTTGTTATTTTTCTTGTTCTTGCAATGTGTCAGCCACTAACATTTCTCCTGTCTTCATGTGCAGAAAGTATCAGGTCACGTGGGCTTTGCTTTCAAAAAGATGGCTTGGACCTCGTGCTCTAAGGAGAAGGGATACATACAAGAAGACTATAAATATGAGGTAAATGATGAAATATGGTCTCAAAGAGACCAGACAGATGTCAGGGCATGGAGGTACTGGAGGTTTTGTTGACTCACACCTTCTCGCCAGGACACATAGTCAGGTTCCATCTATGATCACTATTCCAGAGAGTGATCTTGTTGCTGCTCCAGTCGAAAGAGTCTCAGATGCGCTGTTGGCACGTACAAGAAGAAGAAATACAAATAGCCGCAAGCGTCGCCTCCTGGACAGGATGGAGAGGAGACAGACTCGGGAGTCAGCCGCGGAGCTATCCCATATTCCAGAAGAATTTTATGACCCTGAAATGAAAGAAACTGACGATAGCGCACCGCACATAGATACTGAGCCAGAAACTGCTGGATTCCACGCCGACATTGGATTCGATGGAAGAAATCTTTACTGGGTGTCCAACATGCAGCTCAGGTTTACCTAGGCTGCCTTCAGTGACAAGAGCATTTTTAGAGTGCCCACAGTGTCACGTTCTACAACTAGAGGAGTATGGTACATACGAGGCATATGCAACGCTTCAATGCTACTTAAGAGCAGGGAACATCCCGATGTAGAGCCATACGTACCACGGTTCATTCTGTTGTCGCTGCCTCAAATAGTTCTAAATAATGTGATGGAAAAGATCAGAAGAGTTAGAAAGAATAAATTTCAACATTATGAAGAAACCAAAAGAAAGTTCGTCAACATCCTGGAAGGCCTCGAGTTATACACATATATGTTTGCAAGAAGCGATCAAAAAAAAATTTTGGATTGCGTCTTCGCTTCTCCAAGACATGGGCAGAGCAGGCCTACTGAAGCAGAGGAAGTACACAAAGCCAACCAAATATAAAAGAGGAAAGGACAAAGTCACGATTCATTGTAACTGCTGATACATTTTTGCAAAGGACAAACAGGGCAATCCCCCAGGGATTTTACAGCACGATGAGGTGGATCTAATGTCGCTGCAGATCAAGAAGATCTTAAAAGGAATGGTTGAGTGGCATGTCTTACCCGCAGAATGTATCCTCAACATCTGCATCCTAAATATCTATGAGGACGGCCTCATATTGACCATCATGAATTTGTGAGGCCCTTCTGCACAGTCTTCTTTATAAGTGAATGCAATATATTGTTTAGACGAGAAATTCAGATTGTCGGACCAGAAGAATTCCGAGGTTCCATTGAAATTCCTCTACCACTCGAGTCAGTGCTGGTACTAAAAGGAAACAGAGCAGATCTTGCAAAACACTGCATCCCAGGAGTTACATGACAAAGGGTATCAATTACCTTCAGAAGAATGGATGAAGATAAAGCGCCATTTTACAACGAGCCAGATCTAGAATTGGAAAGCCTTTGTCCCTTGTCGTTGTGACAGTAGTACCTCCGTGTGTTTAAAAGGGGACTTTTGTTCCGGAGTGTAGCCTTAGCAGGTTAGCTTGTTAACAAAACAGCCTCAGATGGCAGATATCTATTGCCTTCTACACCGAGTTATAGCAGTTGTCACTGCTTTTGTATCAGTCGAATATGATATGATAGTTTTCATTCAACTTTGTATGCTTGATCAACTTTTTGGATGCTTGTCAGCTATGATCAGCTGTACTACTGCCTTCGGCAAAGATTAATGAAGAGTTCTGTTTCAGTTTGCCAAACTTGTCAGAAATGTCTCTTTTTGACGTGACGGTCGAGAGCCGCAGGACCGTACATCGGTCCCAAATTAAAACGAACAAAGAATGATACAAAAGAAAAAGATAAAAAATATAAATAAAAAATAACAACAAAACAAAAAAGTCAAAACAAAATCAAATGAAATCTAATGAAAAGAAATCAAAAGAAAATTTAATCTGAAACAAAATCAAACAAAATGAAACTAAACACAATGAAATTGAACAGAATGAAATAAATTGAAAGAACATGATAAATTGAAAAACAAAGATAAGCTAAATTTTTCTCTCTTGAGACTCCGAGTCCTTGCACTCACCCTCAAGTTCTTCATTCCTGAAAGCACTCCGCGAAGTTTAGCACTTTACACAACGTCACTCATCACAAATTCAAAATGTCATGAAATTCTACAAATCTTGCAAAGGCTACCAGTCTTAGCCGAATTACACAATTCTATTATCTCCGAAAAGTGAACGTTAAGTTTTCTCCAAATCTTTGAAATGCTGGAATCAGTACCTAAATTTTTTTTCCATTCCATCACCTCTGGGGTTGGATTTGAGTCCCTAAGCTTTTATCCTCAATGAGGTATAAATTCCCTAAATTTTTATTTTCCTTTCGATAAATTTTTCCGCATTCCATGAAATTCTAGGATCGGAGCATAGTCGCCCGATTCCTTAAAATTCTCTAAATTTTCATTTTCCTTCCGAGAAAATTTTTCTTCCTTCCATGAAATTCCAGAATCGGAGCTTAGTCGTATGATTCCTTAAAATTCCCTAAATTTCCATTTTCCTTCCGAGAAAATTTTTCACCTTCCATGAAATTCCAGGATCAGAGCTTAGTCGTCCAATTTTTTAAAATTTACTAAATTTTCATCTTCCTTCCGAGAAAATTTTCCGCATTCCATGAAATTCCAGGATCGGAGCTTAGTCGTCTAATTCCTTAAAATTCTCTAAATTTCCATTTTCCTTCTGAGAATTTTTTTTGCCTTCCATGAAATTTCAGGATTGGAGCTTAGTCATCTGATTCCTTAAAATTTCCTAAATTTCCATTATGCTTTTGAGAAATTTTTCCGCCTTCCATAAAATTCTAGAATCGGAGCTTAGTTGTCTGATTCCTTAAAATTCCCTAAATTTTCATTTTCCTTTCGAGATATTTTTCTGCCTTCCATGAAATTCTAGGATCGGTGCTTAGTCTTTTGATTCCTTAAAATTGCCTAAATTTCCATTTTCCTTCTGAGAAAATTTCTACATCCACGAAATTTCGAGGTTGGTGTTAAATTTTGACTCTCATTTTTGAGTCTGGTACCTAAATTCGGGTTTTTTTCCTTCGGGATCACTACCTAAATTATGACCCCCATCTTCCGAGATCAGTATAAAAATTTTGACTCTCATTTCCGAGACTGGTACCTAAATTTCAGTTCTCATCCTTCAGGATCAGTACCTAAATTCTGACCCCATCTTCCAAGATCAGTACAAAAATTTTGATTCTCATTTCCGAGACTGGTTCATAAATTCCAGTTCTCATCCTTCAGGATCAGTACCTAAATTCTGACCCCCATCTTCTGAGATTGGTAAGAAAATTCTGATTCTGATTTCTGAGTGGTACCTAAATTCCAGTTCTCATCCTTTGGGATTAGTACTTAAATTCTGACCCCCATCTTCCAAGATCGATACTGAAATTCTAATTTGCCCTGTGCACTCACTTAAAACTCAAAATTTCCCACGAAATTAAAATTTTCAAACTAAAAATTCCACAAATCCTAAAATTTTCATACATTCCATAAAACTTAAAATTAAACCTAAATTCAAACTCAAATTCAAATTAAATCTGAATTAAAATCAAATCCTAATTCTAATTTCCAAATTCTAAACTCAAATCAATTCGGATCGGACTCCTTCAGAGTTTGGAGGCTTGAAATTCATAGCTCCTCTCATGAAGGTACCATTTTCCTTCCCTAGTGAGAGTTCCCGGGACTTGAAGGTTTCAACCGAATAATCCCCAGCGGAAACTTCCTCACTAAATTCTATGTTTGTCTTGATTTTTAACTCAGACAATTGTGTTGGTTTCGTTGATCTCGACGGTCAACACCAATACGTGCAGTGTGCTTGCCCAACACACCACACCTATTGAGGGTCCATTTGTTGATCTCATTTTTGGTTGAGGTCTAGTCTTTCTTTAGAATAGCCTAGGGTCTAGCCATAGGACTCTCCTAGTGATTTTTTAGAAGACTAGTCTTGGAACCCTCCCCCTTATAAATTCAAACTTTTCTCACTTCACTGGGAGTTTTCATATGCTTAAGGCCTAAACTCCAACTTTTTGGGAGGAAGAGACCAAAGCATAAGGAAGCTCAAGGGAAGTCTCTTATAGGTGATCAGACCATAGGATTTATCCTGGGAGGTCTGGGGCTTACATACAATTCACACTCGCAAAACCTAAACAAAACACATCTCACCTTGGCCTCCTAACTCTTTGGAAACTCATGTGTGTGGTTTTCTCTAAGCTCTTAGCCCCAAGCTAAATGTTTGATTAGTTCCAACTCATAGATTACCAAATGAGGGTTACCCCTGGTCCATGGATTAATCTAAACAATTCCATACTACTCATCTTCAATCAACCTCAATTTTTTCCAAAATTTCAATTTTTAACCCCTCGCATTTAAATCTGCCCAAAATACCCCTAAATCCCTAAAATCCTCCAAAATTCCTAAAATTACCCATTTTTCTCCAAGAACTAGTTCAAAATATTCTCTACCACTCAAATTGACCAAAATCACCCAAATTTACCAAAATTTCTAAAATGGCCCCAAAATTTACAAAATTACCAAAATGCGCCTCTTAGCCCAAAAATCCAAAAATTCCAAAAAAATTCCCAAAAATTCTCAAAACCTCCCAAATATTCCTAATTTCATTTCTCTCAACTACCCATGACCTAATTTGACCAATTTAGCCCAATTTAACCAAAAGCCCCAATTTGACTCTTTTAACCCAAAAGTACCTAAATTAAATCCAATCTCCACCCAATTGCCCCCAACATTGCCCAATTTCAATGCCAAACTTTAATTCAATATCTCTAGCCTCAATCTAAATGAAATCCAAACCCAATTTGACTCACATTTGAGATCAATTTCACTTAAAATCCCAAAATCCTCAATTTTGCCTAAGTGACCCAAATCCTCCAAATTGACTCAATGACAATCCATTCTCTCCCAGTCAATGTTGTAACCTCTTCATAAAACTTCCCTAAACAAAATTGAACCATCAATTGCCTCCAATTTGAGCCTAAGCCTCACCCAAACCCATTTGAGCCAAATTTCCTAATTTTTGACCCAAACATGCTATATACCCAATATCCACCAAATTGAGTATCCTAACCCTAAAATTTTCACTCAATTAATGTTGGGAACTCTTTATAACACCCCTAGACCATTTGGAACCTTCTATTAGCCTTGGACCCAACCCTAGCCTAACCTAAACCCAAGTTAACCCAACTTGCCCCAAATTGACCAAAATCCTAAATCAAGCCAAATTGAACCCCCAAACCTATTCAAAACCACTCCAATCCCCTTTCAAACACTTTCTGAAAATCATATACATCACTTTGAACTATCAATTGGGTCTAACCTAAGCCCAAAACAAAACTAGCCCAACGTAACCTAATGTGACCTAAATTGAACCCATGACCCAATATCACCTAAATTGAACCCATGACCCAATATCACTTAAATTGAATTAAATTAACCAAATCAACTTCATGGCAGCCAGTCTTAGGCCCCTTAGGACTAGTCTTGAGCCATGGACCAAAGGTCTTTCACTAGGGACTAATGGGTCCTCTTCTTTTCAGCAAGCCCAAGCTTCCCCCCTGACCCTTGAATAAGAAACCATCATGCTTAATTAAATGCAATGTAACCTTCCATACATCCCCATGCTTCTGCCAGCCACCTTTCTTGTCCTTGCCAGCCGCCCTAGCCACCGGAACAGCTCAGCTCGAGCACCCCATAACCCTTGAAACTCAAAATTGATCTTTGTCAGTGAGATATCCCCTCAGTGATTAATGACACTGCTCTGCCATCACCCTAAGCAGCCTAAAGCACCCAAAGAGAAGCCCTGAGCTCAGCCAATTGGTTGTGGCTATAAAAGCGACCCTTCATGGTCAAAATTCAGGTACTGAAAAATTCCTATGGAAACTCTGTCAAAACCTCACCAGAACCTCTCCAGACCAACCTAAGCTTATTCCAACCATTTTCCCCCTCTGATTCCCTCTACATGAGAGCAATTTTGTCCACTGAAATCTCAGCCGAAATCAGGACAAACTCCACCATAGCTCCATAGTGCACCAAACTCAAATTAATTGCACCCACACCTTCACAGCATTAGAAGAAGAAGATCCCCCATCAAAATCCCATCACAGAGAGCCTCTACACTGGACTTTGATCAGCACCTGAAATTGGACTTGGTTGAATTCAGGTCCAGACATTTCACCTCAACACAAGGCTCCATCTGGATGTTCGTTGGGACCAATCGATGTTGCCACAACCATCTGATTGAGGCCTCCCCTCTAAGACAAATGTATTGAACTCATTTTTCATCTTAAGCTTGTTCTAATCTTATACATGTGTAGACCGTATTTCATACCGTATAAACCATATGAATAGCTTCTTCTAGGTCAGATGAAGCTCTAGGAACAAACCCCATGTGATTTGGTTGAGTCTAGCTTGAGTTCTTAAGTCAAGAAGGTGGACAGCTCTCAAGATGAACCAGTCAAAGACGATGAAGGAATACTGTTTGATTCCGCGTGTAATGCTTGGACGGCCAGGATGGAGTCGGACGGAGATCAGATGCATAAAGCGCGGCCGCGTGGACATTCAGTCAGATGGCAGCGTCGAATAGGAGTACGCCGTGTAGTCTTTCGGAGGGCTAAGGATGACACGACGCCGCGCTGGATAAGTAGGAAATTAGGGTTATTTTGAATTATTTAAATTAGTCCAACTTTAAAAATCCTTAATTTGGTGTAGAAGAATCATAATAATAAAAGAAAAATACCCTAGTACTCAATAAACAGAGAAGAATAACATGGAAATAGTTTAAAGTTTATTTAATGCATATTTTATTTTTAATTAATTAAATTTGTCTAGAGTATTTTAATTCTCCATTAGCTTAGACATTTCACCATGTTATAAAATTTAGGGGTTTTGATCTCTCTGTAATGAGGGATACCCCTGATTTTTCCAAGACCAGGGCAGATCTCTAAGAAGAGATCCCTATTTTTCAAAATATTGTATCTATTTTGGTAAAATAATTATAATAAATAAAATATTAATCACTAAAATGCAAGATAAATTTTGGTAGGTTACTTATGATCAGAGGAACCTAGAAAAATAAAAATTGGTTTAACTCATTAAATACAACCCTAATGGTAATTAACATCTAAAAATTAAATAAAAATGAATTGGACTAAACATAAACAATAATAACTTGATTTTTAGTCTCCGTTGTAATTTAAGATCAAAGGAAACCCCTATAAAAATTTCATGTCAAATGGAGTTAATTTATATACCAAAAAGAATTTTTCAAGTTAAATCACATTTTTGGCAATTAAATAATTATAATAATTAAAATACACTTAAAAAATTCACTAAATTAATTTTGGGAGTTCTCCGAGATCAGAGGAGTCTTTAAAAAATAAAAGTGTAATTAAAATAAAATTTTTATTTTTGAACATTATTTTAATATTTAAAATTTTAAAAGTTCACAAAAATTATAAAATTAATAAAATTGTTGGAAATATTCTAAATTGTCTCCTAAGCATTTAGGAATAATTGAGATATTTTTCCTAATTTTTTAAGAAAAGATATTAATTTTTAAAGGGTTAAAAATCAATTTTTAAAGGCTAAAATGGAAATTCTCTAATTTTTCACTAAAATAATTCCAATAATTAAAAAAATCAAAAAAATATAAAATTTGGTTCTCTGGGTTTCTTGACCTCAGGGAAATTTAAGAAAAATATAAATAATTTTCAACCTAAATGTTATTTTATCCCTAATTAATACTCTAAAATTAAAATAATTATAATAATTAATTTAACGCTCAAAAAATCATGACATTTGGTCAAAGTGGTCATTTGGTCTAGGTCTACCTCCAATAAAAATTTCAAAGCCAAAGGTTTTGATTTGGATAAGTTATTGAATTTTCATTTTTTGCATTAAAATAAATATATAAATTAAATTAAAATTTGAAAAATCATATTTTCTCCTCTGATATTTTAATTAACCCATAAGTGGAGTCACATAAAAATTTCAAAGTCATTTGAGTTAAACTTAATGAATTATGAAGTGACAAAGGCCTTTAGGGGTAAAATTGTAATTTTAAAAGAATTCAATCTTAATCAATCTTTAGGCTTAATTAAGATGGGAAAAGGGCAATAAATGAACTTAATTATTATGATTGGATGATTGAAATATAAAAGGGTAGAAACTCATCTCAATTTTGTCACATAAAAAAATAAAATTTATAATTTAATTAATCATTACGATTTAAGAAAGATTAAAAAGACTAAATTAAAAAGATTCTTAAGGTTAGGGGTTGATTTTGGAGGTTAGTTTTCCATTAATTTAATACCCCTATTTGAATGATAATTCATTATTTTTTATAAGAATCATAATCATGAAAAGTCAACTTAACTTTCCTTTCTAAAGACATAAATATACCCACCAAAATCTAAAGGGCTTAGTAGCGAGTTAGGCTTAATTGAATTTTGACTAATGAGGAATAGAAAAGGAAACACAATTAATCTAAAACTACTCTTGAAACACTACAAGCCCATAAAAATTAATTACATTCTTCCATAAATTAAGTTTACCTCTAAAGGCCCCCACTTACATAATTTGTAAGTAAAATATCAAATGATAACCACCCTGTCTTTCAGGATGATTAAAACACTGGCTCGTTGTACATAAGAATGTAAAAGGATGAATCATTTAATAATTATGATAAGTTCAAATGAACTCAAGGAAGCTCAAAAGTATTGTCAAATGTCTAGGTATCTCCTAGGCCCTTCTCACAAATCTTCTGGACACCTTGTATGAAAACTGAACCTATCATATTTTTTAAATGAAGGAATCTCTTAAATAAATGAATAAGACCCACCAAGTTATGACATAGGGTTTTGTAGGCCTATGACGAACCTATCCATAGGATTTTACTTTCCTGCAAAATATAAATATTTATTGTAAAAACACTAAAGTCTCAGGGGGAGGAACCAGAAGACTCTCCAGGTACACTTTTATAGTTTACAGAGCTTTCTTTTCCTGCACTTTCTTTACTTTTTCTTGCTTATAAGCTTGCTTGTTAAACAACAATGTCACCCTACAAGAAAACTAAAACATCTAGGATAGCCAAAAAACTGAATAAAAAAATCAAAATAAAAAAGGAAAATCAAAATAAAATAAAATTCTCTGCCACAATAGTCAAAATATAAGACAACTAAAAATTTAATCACAAACAAAACAAAATTCATAATTACAACTAAGTTAAAACGTCTCGTTGGATGATCAGAAATCCCTCTAAGGAGGTAACCTACGTGTTGCTAAAGAGGTTTCCCACGGTCTAAATGAAAGTATGGAACTCATTAAGTTGAGTTAGTAAATTCATTTGGAATAAAAGAATCTGATGAAAATAGTGGTGCCGGAATGATGGAACCGTGGGATCTTAACTGGTGTCACTATAATCAACTTTAATATCCCCCTAATAAGGCATTAAGACATCTCAATTTAAACCCTTTCTGAAACATGAAACTTTTCTCATCTACTCAATTGACAGTTCTTTAAACTGAGCCTGCTACGATGAGGAGCTCGGAGCATGCATGGTGGGCAGCATGACCATCTTTAACAGCAAAACTCCTTAGAAATTAAAATAACAAGCCATAGGACTTCGAGATAGCTTGCTTAGTGCAACATTAACCCTCACTTCATCTCTTTAGGCCTTTGCATAATCACATTATGCAACATAAGCCATAACTTTTTTTAGTATTCCGAGGTTGTCATCGGATATGGCATAACCCTCTTATCTTTCAGGATATTCACATGATCAGGGTCAGGTGAATATAAGTCCTAAATAATAAAATGGACAGGATTAAACATTAAATAAAAATCTCAAATTGACACCAAAGTATAGGATAGTTTGGGAAAACACTGAGGTCTCTCTTGGATCTATACCTTTCCCCTATTCTTTCTTTAATTTGTCTTCCTATAAAAATTGTTCCGAAATTTTAGCCACTCACCTATTGGATTTCCCACTGGCCAACAGAAAATATGTTAAGATTTTCATACCTATTTTATATTGATTTTGATGATATTGCACTTTAAAGAAAGGTATTTTTGATGGTTTGTTGCAGGTATGTAGATTTATAGACATTGGAGCAAAAAGATGAAAAAAGGAGCGAATTTAGAGCAAAAATGACCAAAATATAAAGATTTGATCTAAGGCACCGACGGCGAGATTGACGGCGCTGACGGCGGACTTTTCCCGAGAGTTCAGAAAATATATTACAATGAAGGCCGCCGACGGCGAGGTCGAGGCCGCCGACAGTGAGCCTTAAGAGAGAGAGTCCCAAGCCAAGTATTCTAGATGGCCGCCGACGGCGAGATCGAGGCCACCGACGGTGAGTAAGTCAGTTCTCTCACAAGGTGCATCGAATGTGGATGATTTTTGAAGGGATGCTTGGGTAATTCTTGGAGACTCTTCAACTACTTTAAAAGAAACAAATTGAGGCCAAAATGAGGGTCCAAGAGAGTCCAAGTGTGTTCAGGAGTTTCTAGAGTGTTTATTAGTGGCTTGGTTTCCCAATTAGTTTTAGAGAGCGAGTTTATTTAGTGCTATTTGTGAGGGATTCTTCGAGAGATTGTAAGAGTGGAAGGAAAGTGAGAGACTTCTTCCTACTTGCCACTTCGAAGGAGAATTCTGTGTGCTATAAAGAAAAGAAGAGATTCAGAGGAACTTCAAGGAGTTTTCTTGCGGAGGAATTCGAGATAAGTTGTATTTTCTTATTTTAGTTTGTATAACTTTGCTTTTATATATGAAATCAAAGTTTTGTCGTATCTTCCCATGAAATCTAAGTAGTTTCTATGTCTTTCTCCTTGTTTTGAGATTTTTGTGAAATGGTGATTTGAATTAGTTGTGCTAAGAGAATGTTAAAGAAGTTGTGATAATCTTTTCACTTCAATCTTAATTTACTTTCAATTTGGCCACTTGATTTGTTAAAATATGTTTGAGTTTAACAACTAAAGTGAAGATTACATCCAAGATTCATGGAGGTCAAAGTCCTTGAAAGTAGGGTGCAAATAAATAGGAAAATATTATTTATCGGGCATAGAATTGGAGATTTTACAGCGACAAACTAAAATCCTCAATTCGGTCCTATTGTTTGGGTGCTGAAGTGTAGATGTTAGCCCTCAGGTGAGGGGAACGTGAGAGCTCCGAAATGAGAGTCGATATCTTCCCAGCCTGCCGCAGATTCAGTAACCAAGCATAGGATTAGTCAATGTTCTTTATGTCTGGACCAAAGGGTAAAGAATAGGTATGCTCCTATTTGGCACAACACAATTTTAAACTAATTCTAATTATCCATTCACTTAAATTTCTTAACAAAGGAGAAGGATGCTTGGTTATAGATTGAACCTCACTTTATTAATAGAAGTAGTTAATTGTTAGTAGAATTAGTTTACCAAAATTCTATCTTATTTACGATTGCATATTAGTAACAAATAGGCAATTGAATTTATAAGTTGTGATTCTGAATTGGTTTCTATAATCCTAGTCCGTAGCCTTTGAAATATCCCTGTGGGATTGATATCCAGGACTCCATTAGAGCCCTGTATTACTTGAGCGATACGTATACTTGCGTTAATAAAAGCAACTCTGCGATTATTGAGTATATTATACACTTCTTACAATATTAAGATTACGCTAAGTTCGCAGGTCGGATCACTTACTACCACATTTTTTTGAAGAACCCTACCCTTTAGAAGTCATTAGTACGATACTTCATGATTTATATCAAGTGTTTTCTTAGGTGACTTCGGTTATCTAAGATGTAATTAACTATAGGGGCTTGCCCTTATATGAAACTTAAAGACCTCAGATTAATATAAACCCTATTTGATTCCATCATATTAGATAGGGGAAATTATCGGTCGACAATGGTTCTCAGATCAAAAGAATTTCATGAATTCTTTAGTTTATTTGATCAAGCCTTACCACCAAGCAATGTATCTATTCTTCGGGATGGATACATGTCTTGCGGCAAAGTGCTCGATTATCGCAAGAAAAGTGCTCGATTATCTAAACTATCGCTTATATGAGATCGGTCTGATTCAATATTATTCAAAAATTAAAATATTATTTTCAAAAAAAAAATCTATATGTATATCAAGTTAAACTAGAACCTTATTTCATAAAATTATGTTTTAAGCTCAAACATATTCAGAAAAGAACTTTGACGACCCACAATGCCAGAATGAAATTTGACTAAACAAAAGTCTAATTAGCATAACAAGTTTTGACATTAGAATATAAAAATATTCTTCAAGTCTTATATAAAATTGTAACACAAAAATAAACATACAATACAAATACAAATACACATGATATATGAGGTCAATTCTTCCATCATCTCATCACATATCACTACCTTACTTCTAATTTTTAACGTAATCACTACACTAATAAATTAGGTACATATAAAATGATTTATTAGATTATCATCCCAAAGATAAGATTATCTCTAATATAGTGGCTCATGTGCACCAACCTCGGGCATCGCCTTATCATTTTAATTTAGCACCTCTAACAGTTATAAAGATAGTGTAAGATCATCCACATGTTACTCATCAAATAATTTCATGACTCCTATCAATGTAAACAAAGTTATAGAAAGGAAGTAACAAAATTGAGATAGAATTGTCAGTATTCAAATTCCCGATTTCTCTTGTAAAAATCAAGCCCGGGTGAGACTGGAGTCAAAGTGGACTCGCCAATCCAAAACCTACAAGAGAATATACAAGTCTAACCATAATAAATAGTTAAGGAATCACCTCCCTCATGACACAGAAAAAGATCAAATCAAAGCGCTAAGTATCCAAACATCCACCAATCATCAATCAAACGGATCAATTCACACTAAAGCAAACACAATACAACATGACTCACTGACACACTAAATCAGACCACACTTATAATTATGGGTTGTCTCCCATAAAGCGCTTGGTTTAACATCACCAACTTAACAAAGGATTCCACCTTGATCAAAATTCCAATTAAGTAATCCTTGATCAATCGCCCAATCTTTTCCAAATCTAGGGATTCCGACAAACTCCTTGAATTTTAATTTTTCTTTAAGCTCTCCCTTTTTAGATTGATTCATATCATTGTTCCTTGTATTTCTTTTTAGATCCAATATTCTTCTATTGATTTTATTAATTTGCATATTAATATCATCATTAACATTTATAAGAAATGGATCTCTATAAGGTACTTCAAGACCTCCCAAAATTTGGATCGGATTATCTCTGGATAATTTAGATTTTGGATAAAATTCTTCTATGTTACTCTTATGTTCAGTTTTGTCTTTCAATACTTTCCCTTGGGATTCTATTATATGATATATTGTTGGCTTAATAAAGCTAGATTTTGTATGATCCTTTATTTTTTCCTTCAAGAACTTCCTATCTAAACTTCACAACACTGAGGATTTGTTCTAATGCCTCGGCATATGGAATATTTTTAGTTGATTTTCTGAATTCTTCTATAAATCGTGAGAATTGCTTATCTAATTCTTGTATCAATATTTTCTGAGAAAATGGTGAAGGTGGTATTTCGATATCAATCTTAGTTGACGAAATAGTTTTATCTAATTCCTTTATAATTTCTTCCAATTTTCTTTCAATATCCTTATCCTCTTTTCTGAACTCCTCGTTCTTTTGAAACATATCTTTGAATTATTTTTTAAGCCTTAATTTGATAACTTTATCTAGCTCATCATTATTCTCTTTAAGATCTATCTTAGGGTCACTAAGTAAAGTCTTTAGAAGATAACTGTTAATTGAGTTACTAATTATGGCCCATTGACTTTCCAGCTTACTCTCTTGGCTTTCCAACTAACTCACCAATTGAATCACAACCTTATCTAACAGTGACTTCTCCTCATTCTATGGGTTGAAGTTAAAATTATGAGGAAAAGATAGTTCATCTTTAAATTCACCCTGACTATTCCAATTACATGTCTGATTAAATTGATAATCGTCCTAAATTTGATTTTCTCCTCCAAAATTAGTATTACAGTTAAAGTTTAAATATAATTTCCTAATGTGGATTGTAATAATGAGAATAACTATTGTGTATCTCAGGGCCAGTTTCAATCCATTGTCCAAATAAATTCTCGTGAATAATTTGGGTTCCTTGCATAGCATTATAATCCAAATCTGAATATTCATTATTTTGTAGATCTTCCCTTTCTACATTAAATTCATGGAGTCTTTTTTGATTCATCATCCTCCTAAAAGTTCTCTCTAAATTCGAGTTGTATAATCCAAGGTCTGTATCTCCTAAACTACACACACAAATTTAAAGACTTAACTATAGGACATATTTTAAATTTTTTTTGGTATTTTGGATTTTTCTTGAAAATAAACAAACAATAATTAAAAACACTATATAATAATACTATAAATTCCAAATCTAATTCTTAGAGATTAAGTAAAATTCTCCTAAAGTTCTTACCGATGCTTCCCAACAACGACGTCAAAAACTTGTTGTGCCCCTGGCGTGGGTAGTTTTTCTGCGTGTTTTTATATTTGAATGTACGTACACACATTGGAGGTTCTACGCAAGTATAAGTATCGTTCAAGTAATACAGGGCTCAAGTGGAGTCCTGTTTATCGATCCCACACGGAAGCGAGGTAAGAGGTCCCTAGCCAAAGTTCTAGTCTACTACCATCAGTCCTTAGTTTGGAAGGTCGATTTAAGTGGTTTTTCTAACAAATAATCATAAATATAAGTCATAAGTTTAAAACAACTAATAACTACTCCTAAACAAAAATATTAATTCTAAAGACAACCTTTTTTAAAAGAATTAGTTTGAAGAATTTTGATATGTTAAAAACTATTATTCTTATGTAGTTAATTGGATAATGTAAAGGAATGAGATACATTCAATATTATACGTGCCAAATAGGAGCAATCCTATTCTTTACCCCCTATCGAGTGCTTAAAGAACATTGGTTAACAGCATTTGGTCCCTAAATATGTGGTTAGGCTGAGAGGATACTGGCTCTCACTCCAAAGCTCCCACTTCCCCTCGCCTGAGGGCTAACATCCCGCTTTAGTTTCCAATCAACTAGACAAAATTAGGGATTTTAGTATGTCATCCTAAAATCTCCAATTCTATGCCCATCAAATTATATTTCCCTATTTATTTGTACTCAATCCCTTGGACTACATTGTCATCCATGACATTGAATGTGGTTACAGTTTGTTAAGAATTACACGACCCTCTCGGGTCTTAGTGCAATTACAACAAATTTCAACACTTATTTTAATATAAATGAAGTTAAAGTAAAAACCATCACGTTTATAATTAAAACCTCTTCTAACATGCATCTCAAAATCCTAAACATGAATCTTACTCAATGCAAAAGGAAAGTAAAATTAAAAAAATGAAATAATCTTCTCATGCCACTATTTCTAAATAAGAAGAATGAGTGAGAAAAACTACTCACAAAGCACGAAGAAAATACAATGAAAAACTTCATTTCATCAAAGAAAATCCATCAGATAAGTGTTTAAAAAATCATAAGATAATGAAAAACATAATACTTAGCTTTTTCCCCTTGAAAGAAAGATGAAAATCTATCCCACAAAGTCTCCGCTGATCCATGCAATGCTAGTACATTTCCTTACAGACTCTCTCAAAATCCCCTCTCCAATCTCTTTAGAAAGGTAGAAATCTACATTTCTAATCCTATTCTAAGATCTCTAAGTATTCCTCTCAATTACAATTTAAAGAAAGGTTATTTTATGCTTATTTAGTAGGTGAAAATGTTAGAAATGTAATGTAACTGAAACGGGTGAAAAGGAGCTGAAATGGAGCAAAATAAAGCAAAACAGGGGAGCTGCTGCAGGGTGGCGCCGATGACACCTAAACTAGCACCAATGGCGCCAAAATCCAGAGCCTGCCAAGAAATGGCACTGAAAGTGCCCAAAAATTGTACCAATGGTGTCAGGGGCGGTTATTTGCCATATACATTGAATCTGGATGATTTTTGGAAGGTTTATTGAGGCATATCATAGGAAATTCATCCCCGCACTATAATCAAGTGATTTTACGTCAGAAATTGTTGTGTGTGTGAGTTGGAAAATGTAGAGAATGTTTAGAGATCTTAGAATATGAGTTCAAATGTAGATTTCTAACTTTATGGAGAGATTGGTGAGGGAATTTTGAGAGAATCTGTAAGGGAATGTTCTAGCATTGCATGGATCAGCGGGAGACTTTGTGGGAGAGATTTTCATCTTTCTTTCAAGGGGAAAAAGATAAGTATTGTGTTTTTCATTGTATTATGATTTTATAAACACTTATCTAGTTGATTTGCTTTGATGAAATGAAGTTTTTCATTATATTTTCTTCGTGCTTTGTGATGTGTTTTATTACTCCTTCTTGTTTGGAAATAATGGCATGAGAATTATGTCAGTGTTTTCATTTTACTTTTCTTTTACAATGCGTAGGATTCATGTTTAGGATATTGGGATGCATGTTAGAAAAGGTTTTAATTTTAAATGTGATGGTTTTTACTTTCACTTCATTTACATTACAATCAGGGCCCATTGTAGTGTTAAAATTTGTTGTAATTTCATTAAGACCCGAGAGAGCGGTGTAATTCTCACCAAAGTGGAACCACATTCAAATTCCATAGATTAGTGAGTAGTTCATGGGTTTCAGTGCAAATAAATAGGGAATTATACTTTGACTAGCGTAAAATTGGAGATTTTAGGGTGACAGACTAAAATCCTCAATTTGGTCCAAGTGTTTGGAAACTAAAGCGAGATGTTAGCCTTCAAGCGAGGGGAAGTGGGAGCTCTAGAGTGAGAGCCAGTATCCTCCCAGCCTAACCACAGATTTAGGGACCAAACCTTGGATTAGCCAATGTTCTTTATGCACTCGAAAGAGGGTAAAGAATAGGATTGCTCCTATTTAGAACATACAATATTTAATGTATCACATTCTTAAACTTTATCCAATTCACTACATAAGAATAATAGTATTTAACATCTTAAAATTTTTTAAACCAATTCATCCAGAAAGGGTTATCTTTAGAATTAATATTTTTCTTTAGGAGTAGTTATTAGTTTTTTAAACATAAGACATACCTATAGAAGTACTTGTTAGAAAACCCACTTATATCGACATTCCAAACTAAGGTCTGATAGTAGTAGACTAGAATTTAACTAACTATCACTTACCTCGCTCTTGTGGGATCAATAAACGAGACTCCACTACAGCCCTGTATTACTTGAACGATATGTATACTTGTGTAGAAACTTGACTACCAGGATGCGTAACTTAGCCTAGAGGGGCTTATATATACTTTTAAATGCAAGAATTTGATACCTCTGTTAGAAGATTTAATCACTGATAGTGGCGTCAAACACATGATGTGATTTTACTTATGAAAGAGTTTATGAAATTATATTTAGATTATTACAATTTGTAAAAGTCACAATTTCAAATGCAAGTATACGTATCGTATCAAGTAATACAGGGCTCTAGTGGAGTCCTGATTATCAATCCCACAGGGAATATTTTTAGATTTTTTAAAATAGAAATAATTTTTATTTTTATTTCTTTTTATAGTTTTGATTTAAGATTTAATGAAATTTATACTAAATGTAAGTAAGCAACACTAAAATAAATATTAATGCAGGTATAAATAAAACAACTTTCTCATTTTCAACTAATATAAGATTTTTAGAATAATTACCATTTGTGGAGAATTTAGATTATGATATTGTGCCAAATAGAAGCATTCATATTCTTTACCCTTTGGTCGAGGCATAAAGAACATTGACTAATCTATAGATCGGTTCAGGATGTTTTATTAGTAGAATGATTATATATGCTCACACTACTAGATGTCCAAGGTTGGCTATGGTCAGCCCTACCAGTGACCCGTTCCCTTTCTATAAACCAAATTATTAGAATTTAGTCTGTCACTCTAAAAACTAATGAATTCTACGCCCAATAAATCATATCTTCTTGTTTATTTGTGCTTCACCTTAAATAACCCGCGTATAGCCTGCGATTACCTAAGGATTCATGTGATATCTACTAGTTAAGAACTCATCTCCTGATAGGTCTCAAAATTCTTCAACAGGTTTTAACAATTTAAATGGCCAGTTTAAAAAGTAGACTAATATCAGGTATTAATATTGTCACAATTTTTATAAATATTTTAAGTTAAATTCTCCATCAAAGTTTAATTATTTTATTATCTTTTCATAGTTGAAAGGAGAAAAAAATCTAACAACTCAGAACACATTAAATTCACACAATAAAACATATTTATAAACTTTGAACCAAGTTACAAATACTTATCTGGAATGTTCCTTCAAGTGATCTGCTGACTCTTACTGACTCCGATGCAATGATGAAAGATTTCAACAATAACAACACTAATAATCTCACACTTAACTCTCAAAATAAACTCACTAAATAATAAAGAAGGTGGCGCCCTAAAATAATTGGATGGCTATATACTGCTTGGGGACTAAAGATGCTAGAAGGGGTAAAAGAAACTATAGGGTGCGATTTTCTCTGTAGAATGGGCTCCTATTTATAGAGCTCTGAATTTGACCAGGGGTTGCTTAAGGCACCTCTTTAAAATTTGTCCAAATATAATGTATCTTCTTGAAGTTAACTGTCACGCCTAGGTGTCAGAATCGGGAGCCTAGGCGCTGGAATTTGGCACCTAGGCGCAGGAATCTGGCGCCTAGGCGCCAGACTCCTTAACCAGGTCTTCGCACCTCTTCACTTTGGGTCGCACCTCTTTACAATTAAAATCATTTCCCTGCGTCCAGATGCATTGTATCACATGTCCTAATATTAGGAGTAACTTCCAGTCTTCTAGAAGCTCTAAAAACCCCTTAACACTGTCAAAATAACTGCCCAAAGTAGTAACAAATCTTGTCTACGTCTGTATCAAACTGACGCTTAGGTGCCGAATTCTGGCGCTTAGGCGCCAGGCCTACAATTTTGACAACTTTGCTCTTTTAGCTCCATTTTTGCTCCTTTTTGCTTCTTTTTTCCTTCTTGAACTCTCTTTTTATCACCTACATCCAAAAACATAAAAATACCTTTCATTAAAGTATAATATCCTTAAGAATTGAATCATAAATAAGGCATAAAAATGGGTACTTTTAAAGTGGATCAAACCTCTAGTGTGTGATCATACATACAAACATAAAACATGCAGAAAAATAGTACACGGCAGAGGCGCATTAAGTTTTTGGCGTCGTTGCCGGAGAAGCTTCGATAAGAACTTTAGGAGAATTTTAGTTAAACCTATAAGACTTAGATTTAGAATTTATAATATTTTTATATAGTGTTTAATTACTGTGTGTTTATTTCAAAAAAAATCCAAAATACCAAAAATATTTTTGATATCTGTCCTATTAGTTAAGTCTTTAAATTTGTATGCATTGTTCAAGAGATGCAGACATTGAATTTTACGAGTAGAGAGAACTTTTAGGAGGATGATGAATCAGAAAAGACTCCATGAATTTAACATAGAAATGGCGGATAGATAGAATTATGAATATTCAGATTTGGATTATAATATTTGTAGCTTCGAAAGAGTAAACCCCAAGAGAGTGACAAATTTTCAAGAAGATATGTTTACTATTTTAATTTCTCAGGTTGCAGATATTGAGAGAAAGTTAGATCAATACATAGGAAGTTATCCTCAAGGACCCCCAGTAATTATAGAAATTTTATTTGTTCAATTGATTGAGCCTAACTATTTTGAAACTAGCCATGAGATATACAATCCTTATTCCAATTATTACTATCCATGTTGGGAAAATCATGTAGATTTTAACCGGAATAATAATTTTGGAGGAGAAAACCAATTTTGGGAAGATAATCATTTTAATCAGACATATAATTGGAATAGTCAGGGTGATTTTAATAATGAACTCTCTTTTTCTCAAATTTTTAACTTCAACCCACATAATGAGGAGAAGAAATTACTATTAGAAGAGGATCTTAATCAAATGTAGAGTCAGTTGAAAATTCAAGGGGCCAAAATAAGGAATAAGGAAAACCAACTGGGGTAGATTTTTAAAGCAAATAACAGTTACACACCAGAGATTTTACCTAGTGACCTTGAGATAAACCCTAAGCAGATGAATGATGAGTAATTTAAAGTTATTGAACATTTTAGAAGAGAATTCGAGGATTTGTTTTAAAAGAACTTTGAGATGAGAGATGAGGATAAAGAGTTTGAAAGACCATTAGAAGAAATTATTAAGGAATTAGAGAAAACTATGTCGTCAACCAAGATAGATATAGAAAGACCACCTTCACCACCTCCTGAGAGAATATTGATACTAGAATTAGACAAGCAATTCTCATGATTTATTGAAGAATTCAGAAAATTAACTAAAAATATTATGTTTGTCAGGCGTTAGAACAAATGCCCAGCATTGTGAAGTTTAAAAAGGAGGTTCTTAAAGGAAAAATTAATTTTATGGATCGTGAAATATTTAGATTTATGAATGAGATAATTGAGCCAACAATAAATCCTATAATAGTATCTCAAGGGGAAGAATTTAAAGACAAATCTGAACAGAAGAGTAACATAGAAGAATTTGTTCCAGGATCTGAATTATTTAGAGAGAATTTGATCCAAAATTGAGAGATCTTGAAGTATTTTATAGAGATCCATTTCTTATAAATTTGAATGAAGATATTAATATGAAATTAAGAAAATTAATAGAAGAATATTGAATCTGGAAAGATTTATGAGGAACAATGGTATGAATCAATCTGAAAACGAAGAGCTAAAAGAAAAATTAAAATTTGAGGATTTTGTAAGAATCCCTGGATCCAAAAATGATTGGGCAAATGATTACGGATCACTTAATTGGAATTTTGATCCAGAAGCAATCATCTATCTGGCTGACAACGTTAAACCAATCGCTTTATGGGACACAACCCATAGTTATCAGTTTGCTTTGATTTAGTATGCTTGAGAGCCATGATTGTTAGTGTTGTATTGTGTTTTCTTTAGTGTGGATTGTTCAGTTTGATTAATGATTGGTAATGCTTGGATTGTTAATTATTTTATTTGATCTTTGTGTGTCATGAGGGAAGTGATTCATTAACTTCTTATTATGGCTAGACGATTATGTTCTCTTGTAGTAGTTGGATTGACGAGACCACTACGACTCGGGTCTTACTCAGACTTGAGCTTTACAAGAGATATCATGAATTTGAATAGTGACTGATCCATCTCAATTTTGTTACTTCCTTTCTCTGACTTTATTTTCATGTGGTAGGAGTCATGAACCTATTTGATGAATAACTTATGGATGATGTTACACTATGATTTATAACTGTTAGAGGTGCATACTTAGTGGGATAAGGTGATGTCTGAGGTTGGTGCACGTGAACAAATTTATTAGGGATAACCTTATCTTTGGGATTATAATCTATAAAATCATTCTAAAGTACCTAATTTATTAGTGTAGTGATTTTATTAGAATTTGGAAGTAAGTTAGTGAGATGTGATGAGTTAAGGAAGAATTGACCTCATCTACTATGTGTGTTTGTTTTTGTGTTACAATTTTATATAGGACTTGAAGAAAATTTTTATATTCCTACATTAATACATGCTATGTCAGTTAGACTTTTGTTTAGTCAATTTCATTCTGGCATGTTTAGTTTAGATTTACTTTTTGTTGCATATTGTTCTGTCCTGGTAAATACTTATATGTTTTTTATAGACATTTGTGGTAGATATAATTTCTAACTATTTTTCTTCCTGCTTATATTTTCTGTACTAAATGTTATACATGTTAAAAATCAAGTTTGGGGGTAGGAAGAAAAATAAAATTTTAAACTGAGTATACTTCATTTTTGTTTAATATTATTGCAAGCATGTTTTAGGCTAGATTTACTTTCTCCTACAGTCATTTTATCCTAATTATGCATGTATATGAATTCGATAAAAGGTTGTAGTTGTAAGTAGATTCAACTTTTACTTTTTCTTCCTGCAACGTTTTATGGAATTAATTGCAAAATATTTAAAAATTCAAGTTTTTGGGGAAGAAAAAATTTTAGAACTTAACTTTATTTGTCCTTAGTAGCCCGTATTTAATTTAATATCACTTTTAAAATGACTTGTGTTATGTGGTGTTATCTTTAGGTTATTGTAATTTTGATTTTAGGAATGTTATAAAAATAACTTAGTTGAAATCCTATGTGAAGAAACTATTCTAGAGTTAAGATATTTTGTAGGAAACTTTAAGAAAATGAGATTGTTATTTATGGTAGAAAGGACTTGATTATTTGAAAAGCTAAGATTCTTAGATTTATACTAACTTAAAATTGAGCCTTTATTGAAACCTTTTTCAAACTTTTATTTACACTTTTAAAAAATGAGGGAAAGTTTTGAGTTTTGAATTTTAGAAAGAGGATAGTGAAATTCAATACTATTAAAGGCCTATCCATATATAGTATTCCTCATATTAAAAAAAATAAAAAAAATAGTAAGGATTAAAATGATCCTAAAAGAAAAGAAAAAGAAAAAAAAGAAGAAAAGAAAAGGAAAAGTAAAAAGAAAATATTTGAGGAGAAGCTTAAGGAGAAGCATAATCAAAAATTTGTTTCACCTGAATCTTTTTAAATGAAAAGACATAAAAACATTCCTAAGCTTATTCTTATTTCAAAAAGTATTGGTCAAATTGGTATAGAAAATGTGCTTAAATTCTGTTTTTATACTTTCTATGAATCTTTAGTTTGACAAGTTTCAATAACTTTTGAAGTAAGAAGAAAATCATGATTCCTAAGTTGAATATGAGATATTCATACACTCTAGTACTAGGTTAATTTACTAGAATTTCTCCTAAGTTACACTATAATATTTCTGAGATGAAATTGTAGGAAACACGACTTAAACTCACAATCACAAGTCAATATATTTGTTTTCTAAAAGTTATAGGTATTTCTTGAGGACAAGTATCAGTTAAGTTTAGGGGAGTTGATACGGCTAAAAAATGTTTGATTTTTCATATATATTTTATGTTAATTTTAATGATATTGCACTTTAAAGGAAGATATTTTGTATGTTATTGGTTTTAGGTACAAGAAATTGAATTTTGGAGAAAATGAAGCAAAAACGGTGCAATTTAGAGCAAAAAAAGCAAGAAAGAAAATTTTGGCCTGACACATTTTGATATGTCTTTCTATGCTTAGTTCCTTTACACTTCTTACATATTTTTAAATGAAATTACACTTTAAACAAAGGTTACTTTTATGTTTAACTTGTAGGTGGAGATGTTAGAAATGCAACGTAACTGAAACGGGGAAAATGGAGCAAAATAGTGGAGCTACTGCAGGGTGGCGTCAACGGTGCCAAAATCCAAAGAGCGTCGAGAAATGGCTCCAACAGCACCGAGAAATGGCGGCCATAGCGCCCAAAAATGGCGTGGATGGTGCGAGGGGCATTTATTTGCCATATACATTGAATATGGATTGTTTTTTGAATATTGCTTGAGGCATCTCTTGAGAAATTCATCCCTGCAATATAATAGAGTGATTTTATGTTAGAAAAAGTGGTGTGTGTGAGTGGAAAAACATGAAAAATGTTTAAAGATCTTAGAATAGGAGTAGAAATGTAGAATTCTACCTTTTTGTAGAGATTGGTGAGGGGATTTTGGGAGAATCTATAATGGAATGTTCTAGCATTGCATGGATCGGCGGGAGACGTTGTGGGAGAGATTTTCATCTTTCTTTCAAGAAGAAAAAGCTAAGTACCGTGCTCTTCATTGTCTTATGATTTTGTAAACACTTATCTAGTGGATTTGCTTTGATGAAATGAAGTTTTTTGTTGTGTTTTCTTTTCTCTTTTTGATGTGTTTTTCTTACTCCTTCTTGTTTAGAAATAATGGCATGAGAAAATTATGTCATTTTTTCATTTTAGTTTTCTTTTGTAATGAGTAAGATTTATTTTTAGGATATTAGGATGCATGTTAGAAGAGTTTTTAATTATAAATGTGATGGTTTTTACTTGCACTTCATTTACATTATAATCAAGGCCCATTGTAGTGTTAAAATTTGTTGTAATTTCATTCTGACCTGAGAGGGCGGTGTAATTCTCACCAAAGTGGAACTGCATTCAAATTATATAGATGAGTGAGTTGTCCATGGGGGTTGAGTGTAAATAAATAGGAAATTATACTTTATTGGGCGTATAATTAGAGATTTTAGGGTGACAAACTAAAATCCTCAATTTGGTCCAATTGTTTAAAAACTAAAGCGAGATTTTAGCCCTCAGACGAGGGGAAATGAGAGATCTGGAGTGAGAGTCAGTATCCTCCTAGCCTGACCACGGATTTTGGGACCAAACCTTTGATTAGCCAATGTTATTTATGCCCTTGGAAGAGGGTAAAGAATAGGATTGATCCTATTTGGTACATACAATATCTAATGTATTGCATTCCTAAACTTTATTCAATTCACTTCATAAGAATAGTAATTTTTAACATCTCAAAATGTTCCAAACCAATTCATCCAGAAGGGTTATCTTTAGAATTAATATTTCCTTTAGGTGTAGTTATTAGTTGTTTTAAACATAAGACTTATATTTAGGAGTACTTGTTAGAAAAAACACTATATCGACATTCCAAACTAAGGTCTGATAGTAGTAGACTAGAATTTGACTAAGCACCACTTACCTCATTTCTTTGTGGGATCAAAAAATGGGACTTCACTAGAGCCTTGTATTACTTGAATGATACGTATACTTGCGTAGAAAATCTAGTGTGTGCTCGTACATACGAACATAAAACATACAAAAAATAGCACACATCGGAGGCACATCACCCTCCAGATCAAGTTCTAGTGTAGACCCAACGAGAGCTCAAATTAGTGCTTGCAGAAGCTTCTCAAGGTCACAATGAAGGTACTGAACACTTCTGATTGAGGCTACACCTCTCAGACCAAGGTATTGAACTCTCCCTTCAAGCCGAGCTCACTTTCGGTCAACACACTTGTATACTACATTTCATACCGTATGAACCATATAGATGTGTTTGTCATGACTAGATGCGTCTATAAAAACAAACCCAAAGTGATTTGGTTTAGTCTAGCTCTAGATCTTAGGGTTTTAGTGTGAACGGTTTGTGGCATAAACCAGTTGGGGATGATGAAAGGATGTTATTTGGATTGTGTGTGTATCCAGTGGACGACTCTGATTGCACCAGACGGGAGAACGGTGCATAAAGTGCAGGCCGAGTCACCACCCATGTGGATGTCGGCGTCGAATTGGAGCGCGCCGAGTAGCAGTTTGGAGCCACCAATGTTAAGTCAGCGCCGCAGTGGATGAATAAAAAAATTGGAATTTTTAGAATTATTTAAATCAGTCTACTTTAGAAATCCATAACTTGAAGTATAAAATTCACAAAAATAAAAATAAAAATATTTTCATGCTCAGTGAATAGAGAAGAACAATGTGGAAATAAATTTGAGGTCATTGACTTATGTTTAATTTTTAATTAATTAAATAAATAAAATCATACTTAGACCATAATTTACTCCAAGCATTTCACCATGGCATGAGGTTTGGAGGGTTTAAAAGTTCTGTGGTTAGGGATCTTCCCTGATTTTTCAAAGGTCAGGGGGCATCTCTAGCTAGATATCCCTAATTTTTAAGTTAATTTTCTCTATTTTGGTATAAAATTTATAATAATTCAAATATTAATCAAAAAAATAGAAAACTTATTTCGGTAGATTCACTGTGGTCAGAGGACCCTAGGAATATCACATGGATTTAAATAATTAAGATTGGCACTAATGATGATTAACTCATTAAAATCATTTAAAATTAAATAATGAAATATAAATAGAAAAATCACAAAAATAAATCTCCACTGTTAAAAACAAACAGAGGAGTTTCCCATAAAAATTTGAAGTTAATTAGAGTTAATTTATCCATTAAAATAAATTTTTCAAGTTAAATGGTATTTTGGAATTAAAATAATTATAATAATTAAAATATAAATAAAAATCATTAAATTGGGTTTGGAAGCTCATAATAACAAAAGGAACTTAAGAGAAATAAAATTTGAATTAAAATAAATAATTCACTTTAAGCCTAAATTTTGAATTTTAAAGTAATTAAAAATAATTAAAAATCATAAAAATCACTAAATATAAAAATCTAAAAGATTTCACATTTGGTCTCTTGATCAGTTAGGAGCAATTAAAATAATTTTTCTAATTTTATAAGTGATGATATTATTTTTTAAAGGCTTAAAATAATTTTTAAAAGCTAAAAATTTTTTTTTCCTAATTTTGCACTAAAATAATTCTAATAATTAAAATATAAATAAAAAAATTATAAATTTATTTCTCTGGGTTCCCTGACCTCAGAGAGATTTAAGAAAAATATAAAAATTAATTTTCTATATTTAATTAATACTAAAAAACAAATATTTATAATAATTGATTTAAAACTTAAAAATCATAAAAATTAGTCCAAGTGGTCCACTCATATAGGTGAACCTCCAATAATTTTTTTCAAGAATATATATTTTACTTTGGCTAAGTTATTGAATTTACTTTTAAAATCCCCATTTTTCCATTAAAATAATTATAAAAATTAAATTAAAATAAAAAAATTACATTTTCTTCTCTGATGTTTTAATCGACCCATGAGTGGGGTAACCTAAAAATTTTAAAATCATTTGAGTTGAATTTAATGAATTATGAAGTGATAAGCCTTTAAAGGCAAAATGTAATTATGGAATTTAAGCCTTAATTAATATTTGTGCCTAATCAAAGGGAAATGGGTAACAAATGATCATAATTGACATATCTAGATGATTGAAATATAAGAGACTTAATGGTATAAACCAATCTCACATTTCTCCACATTAATGATAAATTTGTAATTTATTAAATTAAGGAAATTTGGAAGATAATTAAAATTAGATGATTCTAAGGTGAGAGATTTAATTTTGGAAGATAATAATTCACCAATTCATTAATGATGAAATGATAATTCAATTTTGTTTCATAAGGATTAAGATCACATACCAAGATATTCCTAAAAATTCCAAACTTACCCATTAAAGTTGTAGGGGCTTAATAGTGAATTAGGCTTAATCTAGTTTGGGCTAATGAGGTTTAGAAAATGAAATATGTTCAACATTAAACACTTTGGAACATTATAAGCCCAAATCTAAGATTAAATTGACTAAATCTCATAATCAAATTAATTTGCCCCTAAGGCCTTCACCCACATAATTCATAAATGAAATATTAAGTGATGATTACGAAACTTAAATGGATAATTAGAACATCAAGGTTAATTAAGCATAAGGGTATATTGTGAATGAATTATTTAGCAAGTATAATAAGTTCAAATGAACTCGTTCCAATTCAGAAGATTGTGAAATATCTAAGGTATTTCGCTAGGCCCTTCATGATCTTTTAGATATCTAGGAGGATGATTAAACATATTATGCTTTGCTTAAGAAAATTCATCCTCACAAATTAACAAATAGGAATCCACAAAGTCATGACATAAGATTTGGTAGGTGCATTTTAACTCTGTTTTCCTGTTTTATGGCATGCAATTTTAAATTCTCTGCAAAATTATATATTTGTCGCAAAACGTTAATCTTCAGCTGGAGTGCGAGAAGAGGATCGGTGGGCTTTTACAGTTGACAATACTTTATTTTCCTGTATTTACTTTACTATATTTTCTTGTGTGTAAAACTTGCATGTCAAAACTAAAACTTTTAGGATAGCCACAAAACCAAACCAAAACAAAACAAAAATCAAATTCACCACCACAACAAAGCAAAATATAAGACAACTCAAATTTTAATCACAAAAAAAACAAAACCACAAATGCAACTAAATTAAAATGTCTATGTCAGATAATCAGGAATCCCTTAGAGGAGGCAACCTACGGCTGCTAACAAGATTTCTCATGGTAAGAATGAAAGTACCGAAAACATTTAGTTGAATTAGTAAATTCATCTGGATTAAGTGAATCCGAAGAAAATAGTGGTGTCGGAACGAGGGAACCGTGGGATCCTAACCGGTGTCGCTATAATCTACTTAAATTTCCCCCTAATAAGACATTAAGACACCTTAATTTAAAATATCTCTAAAATATGAAACTTCTCTTATCTCTTCAATTTGACACTTCTAAAATTAAACCCGCTGCAATGAGGAGCTTGGAGTATACACAGTAAGCAGCATAGCCATCTTCAACAACAAAATTTCTTCTTATAAATAAAGAATAAGCCATAGTATTTCGTGGTAGTTTGCCTAATACAACATAAACCCTCACTTTATCTCTTTAGACCTATGCACCTAGTGCAATACAATCTCTAAACTCACCTTAGAATTCTGAGGTTGTCATCGGATGTGACATAAATCGTCTTATCTTCCAGGCTATTCGCATGATCGGTATCAAGCGAATGTAAGCCCTACATAATAAAATTAATATGATGAAAAATTAAATAATCATCTCAAATTGAAGCCAAACAATATGGTAGTTTGGGAAATCACCAAGATTCTTTTTTAAGCTATGTTTTTTTCCCTAGCTATCTCTTCATTTAGATTCCTATAATAATTGTTCCAAACTTGAGCCACTCACCTATTTGATTTTTTATTACCACATTACCTTGAAGATTCTACCTTTCGGAAGTCATGAAGACAATGTTTTCTTATCTATATCGAGAGTTTTCTTAAGTGACTTTAGTCATTTAAGATGTAATTAACTATAGTAGCTTGCCCTTATGGAAAACTTTAAGACCCCATATTAATATAAACCCTATCTAGTTGCTTCATATTAGATAAGGGAATTTTTCGTTCAACACAAATGGTTCACAGACTAAACGGATGTCATGGATTCTTTAATTTATTTGATCAAGCTACACCACTAAGCAATGTATCCATTCTTTGGGATAGATACATGATTTGTGGTGAAATGTTTGATTATTTAAACTGTTGCATATATGAGATCTGTTTGATTTCATATTTTAAAATTAAAATGATATTTTCCAAATTTTTTATATATATACATAAATTAAATTAAACTTAAACATTTTAGCGACCGACAGTAGAATATAAAGCATTACGGGAAGTGGAAGATACAAAAGGAATAGTAGCCCTCATATCTAAAAGACCTCTAACCCTTTTTAATTCTTTCTTTTTCTTTTTCTTTTACTTGGAGGATTTTGTAATTTGTAAGTTTGCAAAGGTCTGCTTGAGATATTTTCCCTGAGCAATATCTTTTATGTCGTCATTGTCAGACTGATTGTTAGGAATAAGTTCATTAACCAAAATCATATAGACTGAACCCTTTTCGGGCTCTTTCAAATATTTTTTCAGGATCACTATATTCCCCTCTTCAAAGTTGCGTTCCAACCAATCTTTGATGATAAAACATTCCTCAATTTTGTGTATGGGCCTCCTATGGTATGGGCAATAGTTGGGATGATCATTCATATCAACCTCTCTTGGTCTTTTAGCTTCAGGAAATTTAAATTTCAGCACTTTTAACAAGCTAGAGAATATCTTTGCAACAACTTCTATTTTGAATAGATATTCTTTAATCATTTTTTTGAACATTTACTCCTTATCTATTTATGATGGGATTGATTGTTGAAACTGTAGTTGTGGAGGTGACAGTGTTTGTAGTTGACTTATATCCTGTTCATGTTTCCTTTGTTTGGGTTGCACCTGCATTACCTATTTCTACCATTGAGACATTTCCCGATTTCTTTTCAAATGTCTTAACCAACTTTATTTTCTCTGTCTTTTCTATCACACTCATTTTCCTAGCTTCCTCTTGAAGTTTGGCAGTTTTGCAGAGTAATTTTTCAAATGTCTTTATTATGAATCCTTTAATCATGTACGTTATTGTACCATGAATATTTTTAAGCTGGATTTCAACTGCATGTTGTTCTTGAAGTTGTGGTTCACATTTCAAGCTGAGATTTCTCTAACGTAAAATGTAATCCACAAGAGTTTCTCCTAACTTTTGTTTCTCCACTACCAAATCTCCAACTGTTATGTGATGTTGTGCTCCGACAAATCGTTGAATGAAGAGGTTTTTAAGTTCTGCAAAAATTTTAACGGACCCATTGGGAAGCTGCATACCAATCAAAAGAAACCAGTGTAAAGCTGTTAACGAAATGGCGAAATATAATAGCATTGCAACCCCCCACATTGAAACAACTTGCTCTGAAGTGTGCAAGATGTTGATGAGGGTTACTGGTTCCATCAATCATTTTAAAAAGAAGTTTAACAAAGCCTTTAGGATATTAGAAAAATAAAATTCCTGCGGATACCCTTTGGAATCAATGATTCTGCCCTCGCCTGAGCAAATGTTTCTCTTACTTTTTGTTCCACAAGTTGTTTAATTTCTTTTTCTAGAATTCCACTTTAGGTGGAATCATTTTTATTTTGATTACTTTCTTCAATTTCTATCGGTTCTTTTTTATATTCAAGAATATGTATTGCCTCTAACCTGATAATTTCAATGGCGGGTAGTGGAGTTGTTTGTTGCAGGCATTGTTAAGCTGTCATCATTTCTTCAATTTTTTGTTCAAGCTCATCTTCTTGTCGAATAGCAGTTCGTAATTCTTCTGTCATGTTCTCTTCACTTAGTGAAGGAAATTCTCGTGCTGATGAATTAGCTCATGTTTCTACATATTTCTTTCAGCTGATTCCTCTTTAGGACTATTTGAAGAATCTTTTTTTCTTTGTGTCTAGAATTGGTTGATGTCGGCTCTTAATTTTTTCAATCATTCCTTAAATGACTTAACAGGATGTTCTTCACGGGTTTTCTCCTGAGAATTGTTGTTGACCTCATTTTTGGTGAGGTCTTTTCTCTCCTTAGTGCTTCTTAGGATCTAGCCATAAGGTTTCTCATTGACTATCCAAGAGGACTAGAATTGGGACCCACCCTTTAGCAATTCGAGCCTACTTCGACTCCTCTTGGGATCCCACTTGGTTGGTTGAAAACCTCTAAATCACCTTGGAAGGTTAAAATCACCATATGGGCAATCCGTAGTGAGTTCCTATAGGATTGTTTGGATTTAGGGTGACCCTGGGTGCCCTGAGCTTCTCTTGCACACACACACACTCCTAAGCCATTTTACCCTTTAACCCTAAACTTTGAACATTGCCCCTTTCACCCTTTAAGAAACTCACATAATTGAACTGAAGCCGCTGATCTTTGATTAAGATGGCTAAGGTCAATATGTGAAGAATCATAAAGTGGTTACCATTTAGCTAAGCTTGGTCCCAAAGTGATTAGACTTGGTTGAGATCCATAAACCTACCCCTATAGCCATGAGCCTACCCCAAAACTCTCCAAAAACTTCAAAAAATTACCCAAAATTCCCAAAATTCCTAAAAATCATTTCAAAACAACCCCACCTTTTAAATTCACCAAAATACCCCAATACCCTCCAAATAACCTCTTGATACCCTAAAATACCCTTTTGGCCCAAAATTTCAAAAATTCCCAGAAAATTCCAGAAAATCCCAAATATTCCCAATTTCATTTTGTTCAACTACACCATGGGCCAATTTTGTCAAATTAGCCCACTTTTGCCAAAATCCCCAATTTGACCCAATCCTAACCCAAGTGGACCAAATGTCAAACCAAATTAGCCCAATTGATCCCAATTTTGATCAAATTCAATCCTAAACTTCAATTCAATATTCTTAATACCAATTTCAACCAAAAACAAGCCCAATTTGGTTCACATTTGAATTCAATACTCAAGACCCCACTTTTGCCCTAAATTACCCATAAACCCAAACATACCCAAATCCAATCCAATTCAACTCAAATTTCCTTCAAAATTGTTCCAAAACTTGCCTAACACATCTCTATACCCAAACCAACATTCATTTGATCATAATTTTGGCCTAAAACCCTTTTTAAATTTACTTGGGCCAAAAAGCCCAATTTTGGCCCATAAGCCCAAACCCTCTTCAAATTAAACTATGTGGCCCATGAAAATTCCCAAATAATTTTCAATCAAACTTCAACATATCTAAAGCCAATTTCAATAAATTCCAATTCAATTTGATAATCCCATATTTGATTTCAAAATTTCAAATCATCACATGCATGTTAAAAGGCTCATACCCTTATGCATTTTGAAAAGCCCACTTAATTAAATTTTAAAAGCCCAAAAGTGAGCCCATATGACATATTTTTATCATACTATCACCTCATGATATTTAAAACACCATTCCATGGCATTACATGAAGCATTGCATGTATACATGTCTCATTAACCAAATTAGGCATGTTGACACAAAATCCCCAAAATTCATAAAAGCTTTTAATTCCTTTTGCATGAAACTTTCTAATGGCTCATACGTAGCATAACATAGCATGTGCATCATCCCATAGCCATACCAAAGTCAATATTTGCCAAATTGGGCAAGGGGAGGTGACCCTTCCCTTCTCCCTTCTTATCAAATTTCCCTCACTCTTAAACTATCAAATCTCCTCCCCAAACTTCAAAACCAGCCATCTAAGCTCACCCAAACCTCTCCATGGACTTCAAGACCAGCTCCAATCACTTTGGACAAATATCTAGCCTTTGGACCAAGGGCTAAACTCAAGTTAGCCTCACCTAACACAAATCCCAAATATCCATTAAATCTCTATCTTAAAGCCATCAAATACTCCAATTGATATCACCACTCAACCCCTCTGACCCCCCCTGAACTTCTGCCTGACTTGACCTTGGCCGGCTGGCCACCCCAGTAGCCGGAAAACACCAGGATGAGAGGTCCCAATTGATTCAAAAATTCAAAATTCTTTTGTTGAGCTGTCCCATTCCAATTGGACTCCATGGCTCTTCTTCTTCTCCCCTAGGCAGCTGGTCTCAGCCCTTAATTGCCCCTAGGAAGCCCTCCAGCCCTGCCTATTTAAACACCACACCTCTCGGCCGTGAAAGGTGTTGAACCTAACCTTAGGGAAACTCTGCCAAAATCACTCCAGAACTCCTCCTAGCCAAGTGAAGCTCATCCCCACTGTTCTTCTGCCCTGAATTTCCCCAGTTGAGCCCAATTTCTCAGCTAAAAATCAGGCCAGAAATAGGACATTCCCCAATTCTTCACCAAATCCAAATTAACTCCTCTCACACCTTAACCAGAGGTAGAGAAGGAGTTCCTCAGTGAAAGCCCCCTCTCCAGGCCACCCAGTTGTTCCAGCCTCCAAGCTTTGTGATCGGGCCTGGCGGAAATCAAGTCTAGACATTTCACCACAGCTCCAGGCTTCATCCCTAGCCTCCTTGGACTCAAACGAACGTGTCGAGCATCTCTGATTGAGGCTTCACCTCTCAGAGCCAAGGTATGGACTCTTCCTTCCTCCCGAGCTTCTGTGAATTCTCCATTTAGTTTGGCTTAATTTCATGGCATGTTAACCGTATGATGTGTTCATCTTCTCAAGACGAATCCATATAGCATAAGAACTCAAAACTCCATTGAGAATCGAGAGAGATATTAGGGTTAGAAGGTCGACGGTCACTGGTGCACACCAGTCTGAGATAATGATCGGCCGTCGTCGGATTGCACGTGTATCGAACGAACGACTCAGATGGCGTCGGACAAGGGATGGAACGTGAACCGCGGACCGCATGGCAGCTGAGTCGGATGGCGGAGCCGAACCAGAAGACGACACGTGGAGTTCGATCCGCCGTAGGTTGACGCAGCGCCGATGTGGATAAGTAGGAAAATAGGATTTTCTGATTTAATTAAATAGCCATAACTTAAAAAATTCATATCTTTGCATAGAAAAATCACAAAAATAAAAGAAAAATACCTCCTTGCTCAGTGAACAGAGGAGAATAATGTGAAAAAAGAATTGAGTTAATTTGATGAGTATTTTATTTTTAATTAATTATTTACTCATTTTGGTACTTCAATTCTCCATTTGCATAGACATTTCACCATGACATGAGACCATAGGGCTTTTGAAGCCTCTGACCTGGGGAACATTCCCTAAATTTTTCAAGGTCAGAGGCCATCCCTATGACAAGTTATGTATTTTTCAAGTTCATGACACTATTTTTGATATTTTAATTCCAAAAATTAGCTTGTTGCTTAGAAAATTCTAGGAAAATTTGATGAAGTTCCTTAGAACCATAGGACCCTAGGATAATTATGGTTTAAGTTAATTCATTAAGGATAATCCTAATTGGCCTAATCACTCTAAATTGAACTTTAATTAATTAGATTTAATCACACATTAAAATGACTTGAAAGTAATTCTCTACTGATCATCAGGATCAGAGGGACCTCACATAAAAATTTGAAGTAAATTGGAAATGTTTAACCCTATTAAATGGATCAATTAAGCCGCATAATCAAAATTAAACTTTAAAAATTCATAACTCCAAAAATACATTTCAAAAATTCACTAAATTGATTTTGGGACTTCTCTGATATCAGAAGAGTCTAAGAAAAATAAAATTGGAGTTTTCTAATAATTTTCATTTTAAGCATATTTTTATATTTTTAATAATTAAAAAATAATAAAAATCACAAAAAAATTAAAAATCATAAAAATGTCATATTTGGTCCCCTAATCACTTAGAAACCAATAAAATATTTTTCCTAAGTCTCGAGGTTAAGATATTTAATTTCAAAGCCTTAAAACAATTTTTTAATTAAAAAAATGTATTTTCTAGCCTTCCCACTAAATTAATTCTAATAAATCAAAGAAAAATCATAAAAATATAAAATTTGTTTCTCTGACTTTCTTGAGGTCAGACAAATTTTTAAAAAAATATAAAATCTATTTTTCAACTTTTATTTTATTTTATAATTAATTAACACTCCAAAACTTAAAATAATTATAAAAAATAAAATATAATTAAAAAAATCACCAAATTTGGTCCAAGTGGTCTTTCGGTCATTAGGAACAACCCATAATTTTCTTAACGACATAAAATTAATTGTTCTTTGGTGAAGAAAATCATCCTTAACAAAAATCAAGAACCTAGACGTCATAGGAAATGACTAGCTATAAGATTAGGATTCTAGTAAACAACCAAAACCCTTCCTTTAGTCTTTACCTAGGTACTTGTTGAAATATTTAAATGCTTTAATATGTGTTTTAAAGTGTAGCTTGGAATGACGGGAAGACCCTCCAGGTACGCTTTTAAGTTATTGCAATTTACTTTATTTCATTTTCTTTACCTACACTGCGCTTTATTTTTCTTGCATGTTAAACAAGACTGTTGCATGAAAACCAAAATCTTTAGGATAGTCCCTGAACTGAATCCAAAACTAAATCAAAAGCCACTACAAGATAAAATCCACCGCCACAACATTCAAAATATAAAACAACTCAAAATTTAATCACAAACAAAAACACAAAACTACAACTTTAACTAAATTAAAACGCCTTGTTGGATGATCGGGAATACTTCAGATGATGTAACCTACGTGTTGCTAACAGGATTTCCCACGGTCTAAATGAAAGTGTGGAACTCATTCAGTTGAGTTTAGCAAATTTACCTGGACTAAGTAAATTCGATAAAAATAACGATGCACGAAGGATGGAACTGTGGGATCTTAACCGGTGTTGTTATATTCAACTTTATGATTTTCCTAATAAAACATTAAAGACATTTGGATTTTAAGATTTCTCTAAACCAAAACACTTCTCTCATTCTTTGATTTATGACTTCTAAAACTAAACCTCTGCAACAATAAGTAGCTTGGAGCAACCATAGTGGGCAGTACGACCATCGTCGTCAGCAAAAATTGTGTCTACTTCAGCTAAACCTTTCTTAGAATTAAATAACCAAGCCATAGGATTTCGAGGTAGTTTGCCTAGTGCAACATATATCTTCAACTTTTCGTTAGGCATTTGCATGATCATGTTATGCAAATTAAGCCCTAACCGGTCTTAGGACTCCGAGGTAGTTGTTCGGTACGACAAAAACCCTCACATCTTCGAGGCTACTTGTGTGATTATATCATACAAGCATAAGTCCTAATTAATTAAAATTGATGAGATTGAAACATTAAATAAACTCTCAAATTGAAGCCAAACAATAGGATAGTTTGGGAAGTTTCCAAGATTCTTCTGGGATCTCCAGCTTCTCCTACCTCTCTTCCATTGGACTCCAAAATAAACTGTTCCAAATTTGAGCTAACCCCTTTTGAAATTCCAAAATTCAATCCTTTGAAAACCTTAAACTCTGAAATTCTTGAGAGCAAAACCACTGATCATTATCGAGAATTTTCTTAAATGATTCCCGTCATTTAAGATGTAATTAACTATAGGGGCTTGCCCTTATAGGGAACTTTAAGAACCCAAGTAATATAAACCCTGTTTAATTCCTTTATATTAAGCAGGGGAATTTTTAGGCTTATAAAATTGGTTCACAAACCAAATGGATGTCACAAACCTTCTAGTTTATTTAATCGAGCCCCATCATCAAGCAATGTGTCTATTCTTCGGGATAAATACACGGTTTGTGATGCGACACTCTTTTATATAAACTATTTGGGATGTGAGATCGGTTTGATTTCATATCTAAAAATTTTTCAAACTTAAAATTATTTTCAAAATCAAATACTACTTTTTAAATTATATATTTAAATTAAATTTAAAATTCGTCGACAATTTCTGTAGGAGACCACTTTTTAAAATCCAACACATAACTTAAAAATATGCCGACAACTTCTGGCGACTCCGCTGGGGAATAGTTCCTCTCTCCATTTTGATCGGATGGTTTTGCTTTCATAAATCGGTAGTAAGTCCATGCCCCTAGTGGATCAAACTACCATTCTTCCGTTGACATATCTTGTTCATTTCTGTCTTGAACAAGTATGATCAACTCTTCTAGGATTTTGGAGCCACTGTTTAGACACTCCTAAACAGAGAGGTTCCGAAGTCCTCCTTTTGATACCTCTCCGAAGAGGCGAGGTAGACCCCCAATAGGTGTTAGCTTAGGAGCGGTCCTTCGAGTTGAGAAATCCTATGAGATTTTCCCTTCCTTTCTAAGCTCTGGATTGGGTCTTTTACCCTCTCTAATCTCCTTTCGTTTTTAACGAATAAACTAACCTCCTAACAAACAAACTCTTTTCTAAATCGTAAATGCATAAATAAAACTTAAATAAATTGTGTTCGGACTCTTTTCAATTTCTTTCTTTTCATCCTGACGAAGGAAGCATAATTCAGGACTGATAATCGAAACTTGCCTCGCAGTAGATGTCTGCCCCGAAGCTGATTTTGTCCTTTACCAATTGACTTGACTTAGCTGTCTACAAGGATGAACTGCCTGGCAATGGGGTCATCCATTTTGGACAAGGGTTCGATAACACGGACGTTAGGTTTGCCGATGTTACTCTTTTCGCACTGATGAACAAAGTGCCTGAGACTGAGGAGCCTATGATTGAGTTTAACGTGAAGTCGACTCAAGAGTTCCCTCCCTTGCAGACAGCCTCAGTTGAAAGGAACACTGCTGTTCACAGGAGGTTGACTGCTACCCCCAGAACTGTCGTCTCTACCCCCACCGGTCTGGTCATCACTGCACCTACCCCGGTTCCCGCCAAACTGAGAGGAAAGGAAGTACAAGTCAGTTATGAGCCTGTCACCGTGGAGGGTTCAGACTTCGTTGTGATACCATCTATTTTCGAGATAGGGTCTGGTTCGAAGTATAGGCCCTTAACCCGGACACAGAGGAGGAATAAAAACAAGAAGTTTGCTAAGATCAGGAACGTCAGAGAAGCTGAAGCCGCCTGTCTTGAAGAAATCCCTGAAGAGAAAGATGAAGAACTACCAGAATACTCACCACTGTTGGAAGGAAATATATTCCACCCTCTCTCTGCTGCATCTGATGAAGTAGATGCCAGAAAGATCGTCGCTGTGTTACCCCGGCCTGCATATTACGGCTGACGCGAAGAAGAAGAAGAGCAAGGCTACACCGCTTACCCGATTGCGTTCGGTAGTCGAGAAATTAGCCAGAAAAGAACGATGTCCTGTATCAGAGATTCTGAGAAGAATGGGATGAGTGCCGGTTAAGTCCCGCCTCGGTCTGCAAGTAGAACCTGCTACTGTCCCTGAAAGTTCGAAGAAAAAGGTGCGAGCTAGCGAGGGAGGCTCACCCGTTGTTGTATCGGGTCTCCATATTAGGGAGGACACCACCTACTTACGCACCGCCGACAGACCAGCCGGTCCTAGGCCTTCTGCTACAAGAAGGATGGTGTGGCGACCTATTATTACCAAACCAATACCAACAGAACGTTCTGGAAAGAGAAGTCTAGCTGAAAATCCCAGATCTGAAGAAAGTGTTGCAGTAAAAGAAACTCCTGAAAGAGAGGTTCAACAGTCGTCTCCTGACAACCATGAGATCGTTCAGAAAGGGCCACTTGAGGATGCCATAGGGCAACTAAGAATGGACATCCGACAGCTAGCAATAGAAAGAGGAGAAGAATTAAGGGACGAAGTAGATTCGTCAAAATTCATGGATGAAGAGTATGCTGAGGTTAACATGGTTGAGACACAAGCATCTTCAGCTTCGCAGGGAGTTCCACCAGCTTTAGAAAGAGATGAGCCAGAGTTAATGAGAGCACAACTTCGAGAAAGAGATGATATGATTTCCCAGATGGCGAAAAGGATGGAAGAGATGGCTGCCGCCTTAGCCACTCTCCAGAGTCAGGCCCAGCCTCAGAAAGAAATACCCCGGGAGGTCATCCATATTACAGATGGAGGACAAGAGATCACATCTATTAACGGAGATGAGCAGCTGAAGAAAGACTCTGCACAGAACATGATTCCCGAAAAGGATATTAAGAGCATGGTAGAACAACAGGTGTGAGAAGCCTTAGCTCAGTCCAAAAGTGGAACATTTATTCGGACGGGTAGACCTTACCCTGAAGAATTTGATGCAGTCCAATACCCGAAGGGCTTTGTACCACCTCTGTTTAAGACTTTCGATGGAATGGGAAACCCCCAGCAACATGTCGCACATTTTTGTGCCAGTTGCTGAATGCCGGCGGGAGCGACGCTTTGCTTTTCCGACAGTTTGCCAGCAGTTTGTCAGGGATCGCCTTCTAATGGTATGTAGAATTGTCGAATGGATCAGTCAAGACTTTTGCAGAATTGGAAAATCTCTTCGTTAAGCGGTTTGCCAGAGCTCAGCACCACATCACTATCGGTGATCTAGTGGTGGAGCGACAGAAACCGAACGAAACTTTGGTGGATTACATACTTCGATGGAGGAACCTGAGCATGAAGTGTAAACCACAGCTTCAGGAACATCATGCGGTCGATATCTTGCTTAAGAGTATCAATGGCCTGATAGCACTTCTCCTTAAGGGATTCACCATTAAGACTTTTGAGAAGTTGCTTAGCAAGGCCGGGAGCTTGCAGGAGGAAGCGAAACGGCTAAGTTTCATCGATAGGACCGATAAGCAGAAGTCTGTAAAAGCTTTTGAGAAGAAATTTGGGACCGTCGCAGCAGTGGACAAAGGTAAACAACCAGTGCAAATACGGTCAGAGAGATCGCAGCCGAGTTATCAACCACCGCAACAGACTTATCAACACCCTTAGTAGAATTATCAGCCTCAGCAAATTTTTCAGCCTCAACCGAGTTATCAGTCGTCACGGTACGATCAGCCGCCGCCTCCTCTGCTCCGTCCTCTGAAGGAACTTTTGAACAAAGAATACCCCTTAAAGACTGAGGCAGTGCCTAAGATATTTCGCAGTTTGATGAAGACGCCCGACTTTTAGTTGCCAGAGCCCAGGAAGCCCGAGGAAGTCGAAAAGAAGGACCATCCAAACTACTGTCCCTACCACAGGATGCTCGGACATAAGATCGAAGACTGCTTCACTTTCAAGAACTGGCTGGAAGATAATCTTCAGAGAGGGAACATAACGATCCCAAAGGAATACATGAAAGAACCCCAAAAGGGAGGTTCCGTCAATGTTATCTCGACAGAGCCTATTGTTCCGATCGACCCGTACACGACCAACGATGGATGGAATACAGTTTGGACGAAGTCATTAAAGAAAATTTTGGATCACATCCAGACTGCTTCGGTGCGCGCTTCAACTCAAAGTTTGAAACCTGCCAAGCCGGCACTATCACTAGTGATTGAAGAACCGCCCCAGGAGAAGGAGAAGATCGTCAAAGAAAAGAAGACCGAGGTTCTAAAAGGTAGACTAGGGGCTGCTTTTCCTAAGATGGTTGTTTCTTATTCGGGGGAGAAATTCCTCGAACCTCTGACTCTGTATGATTATTTGCTCGCCCCGGCGGGATCTTATAATGATAAGAATTATGGTGTTGGCTTCGTTTTGACTGTTTCTAACAATTACGTAACTAACGACAACCAACCTAATATGAATCTCGATTTTGATACGAATAACGATTCTCAAATCATACAAAGCCTAGATAACCACAATGAAGAGGAGGACATTCACAAGGATGGCTACGAAAGTTCAGTAAGTGACGAGTCTATTTGTGAATTCCAAGGAGCTCCGATCACGATAGAGTTAGAACTATCAGACGCCGAGGTAACGTCAGAAGAGCCAGTCGTTCCGATTCAAGAGGAGACACCGGAAGATTCAGAGGAAATTACTTAAGTCAATCTGAGGAGCGGAAAAGTTCTACCCCCAAGAATGGGTCCAAGAGATAAAGGAAAGTAGGTGGTTGCGCAGGAAGAGCCAACCCTAGTGGAAGAATTGACCGTTCGGGAAGAAATTGAACAGCTTGGAAACAAAGTGGACTATAATGTGCTAGCCCATCTTAGGAAGCTACTGGCCAAACTAAGCATCTACGACGCTCTGATCCTGTCAAAGGAGATGATAGAATCTCTGGCCAAGGCCTTGCTTGATCCAGAAATTTGCTTAGCTCAAATGGCTGGTAATTCCTTCGACAAGGTTTGCTCATTGAAAGAACAACATGGTGTTATCTTCACGGACGATGATTTACTACTTGGAACAGCAGATCATAACCGACCGTTGTACATTTCAGTCAGTATTGGAAAGTTCACATTCTCCAGGGTGCTAGTTGATCCAGGAGCGTCAATTAATATAATGAACCTTCGAATGCTAGCCTATTTAGAGATTGATGCCCGTGATCTCGAGGCAGACAAGATGATGCCAAGAGGCTTCAACCAGAAAGGAGAAAGAGATCTTGGATCGATAACACTGTTAATGAAGACCGGTGAATTAGCCAAGACAACCGCAAAGTTCCTCATAATTAATTCTGAGACATCATTCAACGCTCTACTAGGCCGGCCATGGATCCATGAGAACCTGATGGTACCGTCGTCTCTACACCCGTGTATAAAGTACTATGAAGGAGGACAAGAATAGTGTATCAAAGGTGATTTGCAACCATTCTTCGTGCATGAAATCAGAATCCACGAAGATGCAGCTTACTACGCACCCCCAAAGAAAGCTGTCTTCTCCAGAACTTCCATATTAAATCAAGAAAAAGAAGCACGAGATGACAAAGAACCTGAAATTCTTGTTCAACTGTCACTCACCACTCCCTTACGGTGAGATGGTGAAGGTTTCTCTAGAACTCGCACCCGAGGTCGAGGCCGGGGACGAGGTCGAGGAAGAAATGGTGGAACAGTTGAACAGAAGAAACCGGTCATCGATGTTGATTGGGAGAATAGCTCTGAAGAAGAAGAAGAAATCAAGAAAGAAGCAGCAACAATAAACCAAAGGAAACCCTAGTTTAAGATCTCTCTCGAAGATGAAAAGAATGAAGAATACAAAACAATGTACGAGAAGATTAACCACTATGTGCATACTATGACCCTGACCTCGATCCATTCTAAAAAGATCAAGGGTATGGCGGTCAAAGAAGTGCATGGTGGCGGTACCAAACCGATCAAGTTCTACCGTGGTGCTTCTTCTTCCAGAATTGAAGATGATGTACAATTTGAAAATGTTACTTCTTCTGACTTAATAGAATTGCCGTTTGAGTGGTATTCTCCATGTGTTCAAAATTTAATTCAGCGCGGTATTTTGCCTAAGCAATGGTCAAAAGGCCAATTACAACGTTTTGAAAAGTTATGGAACAACGCTAGTCGGCCACCCAATTCAAAACATGGTCTAGGATTCGGCACAGTAGCATCAGCTGAAAATTCATAATTTTGCTTGGTTGTCGCTAGTGAGCCTAATGAAGATTGCTTGGAAGCTTCAGATAATCTTGAAGATCTACCAATCAGAGACACTCCGCCAGAATTTGAAGAAGAAATTAAATCTACAATAGACGAGTTAATGGAAGTTAACTTAAGTACTAGCGAAGAGCCTAAGCCGACCTTTGTTAGCTCCTTACTCAATAAAGAAGACTTCGAAGAAATAGTCAAGCTATTAATAGAATTCAAGGATTTTTTTTGCTTGGTGTTATGATGAAATGCCATGATTAGCTCCAGAGGTCGCAGTTCATAGACTAGGAGTGGATCCAGCTGCCGTTCCAGTCAGACAAGCTCCCAGAAGAATGCGTCTAGAGATTGAACAACAAGTAATAGCTGAAGTTAAGAAGCTAATAGATGCTAAATTTGTCCGTGAAGAACAATACCCAACTTGGTTAGCCAACGAGGTACCAGTCAGAAAGAAGAATGGACAGATCAGAATCTGTGTAGATTTCAGAGATTTGAATAAAGCATATACGAAGGATCAGTTTCCGCTACCGATTCCAGAATTGATGATCGACATCGCTTCGACACACGAAATCTTCTCTTTCATGGATGGATCATCAGGATACAATCAGATAAAGATGGCACCAGAAGATGAGAAGCTCACAGCCTTCAGAACGCCGATTGGAATATACTGCTACACAGTAATGCCTTTTGGATTGAAGAACGCAGGAGCAACTTACCAAAGAGCAATGACGAGGATTTTTTATGATCTCATTCACAACTAAGTCGAGTGCTACGTGGATGATGTGGTCATCAAAAGCAAACTGAAGGAAGATCACCTGTATGATTTGAGAATTATTTTCGAGCGATTAAGACAATTTAATCTTAAGATAAATCCCTTAAAATGCGCCTTCAGTGTCACCTCCGGGAAATTCTTAAGATTTGTTGTCCGACATCGCAGAATTGAAATCGATCTGAAAAAGATTAAAGCTATCTTAGAAATGTCGCCTCCTAAAACTTTAAAACAACTACGATCCTTTCAAGGGAAGTTAGCATATCTTCGACGCTTTATCTCAAATTTGTCGGTAGGTGTCAGCCCTTCTCGGCATTAATTAAAAAGGATGCCAAATTCCTTTGGGAAGAGAGATGCCAACGAGCCTTCGAGGACATTAAGCAATATCTAAGACACCCCCTGTCTTTGCAGCCCCAGTCTCAGGTAGACCGTTGATACTTTATACCGCGGCTTTAGATGACTCCCTTGGAGCCCTGTTAGCCCAGGTCAATGAGGAGGGTAAAGAAAATGCACTCTACTACTTAAGTCGTCGTCTGATTCTGACGGAAGTAAAGTACCCTTCAATTGAGAAGCATTGTTTGGCCCTGATCTTCGCCTCTCAAAAGCTCAGGCATTACATGCTTTCTCATAAGGTCAACCTTATTTCGAAAGTTAATCTGTTGCAATATTTAATGACCCGCCTGACGCTTTCCTGCAGACTTGCCAGATGGTCAATGATACTATTGCAATTTGATATAACTTTCGTTCTTCTTCGTGCCGTAAAGGGACAAGTCCTGACAGACTTCCTCAAAGCACACCCTTTACCGGCAGAATCGCCTCTCAATGACGACTTGCCAGACGAGGAGATAATGAGCTTACAAGATCCCGATGATCAACATTGAGAATTGTACCTCGATGGAACATCTTTAGCACAGAAAGACAGAGAATCACAAACGATAGTGCCTGGTAAGGCAGGAATCAGACTAATCTTTATAACACCGGAGCGGGGGATGTTAAGATACTCCTACTACCTAACAGAACCGTGTATAAATAACGAAGCAGAATCCAAAGCCCTCATAACAGGATTGAATTAACCATTCAGATGGGTATAACAGATATCAACATCTACGGAGATTCGCAGTTGATGGACAGTATAGAATTCTAAAACCAAGGCTCGAGCAGTACTTTCAGTATGCCATGAAACTATTGGAGCAAATTCTGAATGTAATAATCTACAAGATTCCTAGAAAAGAAAATGCTCTTGCATATGCGTTAGCCCGCCTCGCAAAAGAGTTTGCCTGCCTATAGGATGAATCAGTTGAAGTGTCAGTTCAGGGACGACAGGTTCTCTCACAGCTCGACATGGATACAATACACAAATCAGAAAAAGCAGAAGAATCAGTTGCAGCAGTAACATAGAATGCAGAAGATTGGTAGCAGCCTTTAATAGACTATTTGCAAACAGGAAACCTACCGGACGATAAGTCATTGTCCCATCAGATTAAGAAAAAAACTCTGTCTTACGCATTAATAAACAATACATTATACAAAAGATCTTTCGATCAGGTGTGGCTAAGGTGCCTGAGCGGGTCCGAGGCTCGTGAAATTGTTAAAGAGGTGCATTCGGGACTTTGTGGCGCTCATCAGTCGGGTCGGAAGATGAAAATGAAGATTAAAAGACTAGGGTATTACTGGCCCCCAATGATGATCGACTGCATGAAAGTCGCCAAGATTTGTCACCAGTGCCAAGTGCATGGAGTGGTTCTACATCAACCTCCAAATGTGCTACATCCGACAATCGTGTCATGACCATTTTAATGTTGGGGCACAGATATTGTGGGTCCAATAGAACCGCCTTCTTCAAGAGGACATCGTTTTATCCTTACAGCCACTGACTACTTTTCCAAGTGGGCAGAAGCAGTACCGCTCAGAGAAGTGAAGGCACACTACGTGCTACAGATCTTCAAGAATCAGGTCGTCTACCGCTTCAGGGTACTGCACAAAATCATTTCAGATAATGGACCGCGTTCAGAAGTACGAAGATCAATAATTTTTTCAGAAGGCACGGGATCACCTGGCGTCTTTCAACAATCTACTACCCAAGAGCAAACGGCTTAGCCGAGGCTTTTAATAAAAATCTCGTCCAAATTCTAAAGAAAACCTTGGACAACAACAAAAGACATTGGCACGAGAAGTTGTTGGAAGCCTATGGGCCTACAGAACGACTTTCAGGACTCCTACTCAGTCTACGCCCAACGCTCTAGTGTACGGGTCCGAGACAATTCTACCCTTGGAAGTTCAGCTCCCATCACTCAGAATTGCAGTTGCAGAGAAGATCACTACAGAAGAAAATGCCAAATTACGGCTGGAAGAATTGGAAAACTTGGAAGAAAAATGACTTGCAGCGTAACAGAATCTGGAACTGTATCAAACTAAGATGATCCAGGCCCACGATAAACTGGTCCGCCTGAGGACGTTCAAAGTCGGTGACTTGGTTCTAGTTTTCAAGAGACCTATTCTTACACACCGCAAGATAGGAGATAAATTTGAACTGACTTGGGAGGGGCCGTACATGGTTGAGACAGTCTACTCAGGAGGTTCTTACCAGCTTGTGAATTGTCGTGGAGAACGATTTATGCTTCCAATCAATGGATGATATTTGAAGAAGTATTACGCAACCTGATGTTTCGAAAAATGAAATTCCATTCCTAGAAGCAAGGGTAGAGTAATCACTTATAACTGGGTCCGAACCCGAAATAAAATGAAAAAGAAAACGAATGATAAAAATCATTAAAAAAAGTGTTAAAGGAAAACTTATGCAATTGAAGTAATAATAAAATTTTGCTTCTTCCTTTCGAGACAAGCTCACTTCTGATCTTTTCTTATCTTCTCTTACTCTTATAAAATGTGAAATAATTAAATAAGAATTTTTCATTTAATAAGTAAATTATCTTATTGTTCTCGTCCTGAGTACAACCCCTGATCCTTTCCTTATTTTTTTTTTAGGGAAATGTCGAACGGGCGGCTGTTCCTGAACTTTAAGGATGGAGTAAGTCTTGCACTTAACAAAGAAGAGCTGAAAGCTGGTGCTGTGATAGAGGTTAGCTTGGATCTTGCACAGCTGGAGTTGGAATATGAGGAAACTGCTTGGACTGCTGTGGATCCCGAGCAGTTCCATAGGAAGACGGTGATGAGGCTCAACAAGAAGGCTCCCCAAGCTGCAAACAAGAAGAGGAAGATCAATATGATCGAGGAAAACAAGATGAAATCAGTGATAATGTCCGCAGGAGGAAAGCTTATCAGTGCTGCTCCTACCGAGATTCAGGGGGAGAGGAGAGCCACCCTGACCCCAACTCAGAGAAGAAACAAGAATCGTCGTATCGCCAAGATGCTGAAGAAATTAACAGAAGAGCAGAACAAGGAAGAAACCCCGACGGCCGTAGCAGTTGCCCCAAGGAGGCCAGTCCTCAGGAGCATCATAACAGAGGTTGTTCCGGAGAAGGTTACTACAGAGCCTACACTTGAGATAGTGACGATCCCAGGAGAGCGTGACGGTGTGGAGCCATATATCCCATAGTACGTCACTAAACCCCGACAGCTGCATGATCTATAAAAAAAATACATATTTCTTTATGTCTTAATTCTTATTAATTTTTAAGGATATTATGCTTTAATGAAAGGTATTTTTTGTGTTTTTGGATGTAGGTAATGTAAAAAGGTCTAAGAAGGAAAAAGGAGCAAAAAGGAGCAAAAATGGAGCAAAATACCAAAAGTATAAAAAAATATGGCCTGGCGCCTAGGCACTGAAACCGGCTCCTAAGCGCCGGACTCAATACGAAAACTCGTCAAGTTTTCGACAACGTTTCGATCGATTATTTTGACGGAGTGAACGGTTATTGGACATTCTAGAAGGCTGACAGTTGTTCCTTGATAATAGGACATGTGATACATTGCATTTGGACGCTCCAAAATGGTTTTAATCGTGAAGAGGTGCGAAGAACTGGAAGCGGTGTCCGGCGCCTAGGCGCCAGATTCCGGCGCATAGGCGCCAAACCGACCTTCTAGAAGATTCATTGAATGTGGACATGTTTTGAAGAGGTGCCTCAAGGAAACCCTTGAAGCCTATAAATAGAGGTCCATTTCTTCAGAAAACGTGCCCCTCCCATTGTACCCCTTTCTCTTATCCACTTTAGGACCTCTCATCCTTAGAGAGAGAAATTTAGGGCCACTTTTGTTTAGTTTAGTGAGTTTATTTTCAATTTATTGCATCTGAAGTTCATTACACCGTGGAGTCGTAGGAATCGAAGATCTCGTAGAAGAAATATTTCGAGATAAGTATTTTTACAATCGATTCAAAGTTTAATTATCATGCTTTGCTATTTATTTTCAATGTGTTCGAGTAGTTAGTTTACTTTCTTCCTTCAATTATGAAGAGATAGATAAGATAATATAAAGATTCGACGGAGAATTAAAATTCAAAATATTTTCAAAACATCGTGATGACATTAATACTCGATCTTACTTTACTTTTTAAATTGGTCGTTTGAATTGTTAAAACCTCGTCGAAGAGTTTTGAGACCTCGAAGGAGAAGAACTCTTAACTTGTAAATCTCACATGAATCCTTGGGTAGTCGAAGGCCATGAGCGGGATATTCAAGTCAAGTGCAAATAAATAGGAAGATAAGATTTAAAGGGCGTAGAATCGATAAGTTTTTAGAGTTGACGTACTAAATTCTTATAATTTGATTTATAGCACTAGGAAAGGGTCACTAGTAGGGCCGACCATAGCTACCCTTGGATATCTAGAAGTGTGAGCCTAGATTAACCCATTCTACTAACAATACATCCGAACCTATTCTGTAAATTAGCCAATGTTCTTTGCGCCTGGATCAAAGGGTAAAGAATAGGAATGCTTCTATTTGGCACAATACCATAAATCAAATTCTCCAACGGATATTAAATTATCTTAAAAATATTAGATTAATTGAAGGAAAGAAAGTTGTTTATTTTATATAGAATTCATAAAATCTTTTTCTTATTATTGTTTTCTTTATTTGCATCTAGTAAATTAATAGTAATTTATAATCAAATTAAAAGATAAAATAAAAATATTTTTACTATTTTATTTCGCTTTATAGAAAATTTATTACTATAAATCTTCCCTGTGGGATCGATATTGGGGTCTTTGTTTAAAAACCCTATATTACTTGAAACGATACGTATACTTGCATAGTACCTCTAGTGTGTAAAAATATTTTCTAATTATTAATTTTATACACTAGCCGCTATTCATAAATTGAGTCAAAACTTTTAGCTATCTTTTAGAAGCAAACATTATTGCGTTATTTGCGGTCGGGTCAAGTTTTTGGCGCCGTTGCTGGGGAATAAAGAAATAAAATAGTATAAATTTTCTTAAAAAAAGATATATATTTTATTGTTTGTTTTATGCGAAGATTTGGTTCTGATGGATTAATACCTTTAGATTTTGAATTGGAAAGAACAATTAGAAAAATTAAAAATGGAAAACAAATTCAAAAATTTCAAGAAATGACTACTTTACGAAATCCAATTGAACTTAATGATCAAAATGTTTATAAACCATTAAGAGATTATGCTAACCCTACAGTTGATGAACTTCATAGTAGTATTCAAATACCCACTGTAGATGCTAATTCTTTTGAACTTAAACCGTCCATTATTCAAATGGTGGAAAACAATCAATTTGGTGGATCACCAAATGAGGATCCAAATTTACATCTTGTTAGTTTTTTAGAACTTTGTGCTACCTTTAAATATAACTATGTTTCTGATGATGCTATTAGACTTAAACTCTTTCCTTTTTCTTTAAGAGATAAAGCAAATATGTGGTTAAACTCATTAGCGACTGGTTCTACTAAAACATGGGCTGAAATGGCGCAAAAATTCCTTGCTAAATATTTTCCTCCTTCTAAAACTGCTAAATTAAGAAATGATATTACGTCGTTTAGTCAATTTGATGGGGAGACAATATATAAAACTTGGGAAAGATTTATAGAACTATTAAGAAAATGTCCTCATCATGTTTTACCTGATTGGTTGATTATTTAAACATTTTATAATGGATTAATTGGATCTTTAAAATCAATTATTGATACTCATTGTTGGAGGTTCTTTAATGTCTAAATCATTCGAAGAAGCTTACACTTTAATCGAAGAAATGGCTAATAACAATTTTCAATGGCCTTCCGAAAGGATTAACCCTAAAAAGATGGCCGATACTCAAGATAATGAAGCCTTTTCTATCTTAGCTTCACAAGTTGCAACAATGTCTAAGAAATTAGATAATTTTGCAATTAATATTTCGCATAATAACTCTGCTAATATTGAAGATTCTCAAACTATTGAAACTTTACAAGCTATTGCAAGTAAAAATAATCCTTATTCAAATTATTATAATCCCGGGTGGAAAATCATCCTAATTTTAACTGGAATAATTCACAACAACAATGGGGTAATAATCAATCTCATCCCACTGGAAATTGGAATAATCAAGTTAATTCAAATTATAAACATCCTGGATTTAATAATCAACGTAAAAAGTTATCAATAGAAGAATTAATTATGCAAATGAATAATCAATTACAAAATCAAAATACCGCTATTCGTATTATTGAAAATCAAATGGGGCAAATTGCTACTTTAATTAATAACGTACACTGTAGGAACACTTCCTAGTAATGTTGAAATCAATCCAAAGGAAACTGGAAAAGAACATGAACAAGTTAAAGATGTGCAACTTAGAAGTGGAAAGGAATTAAAAGAAAGATAGCATAATGAAATTGAAAAAAAGATTGAGGTTGAAGAGATTGAAAAACCTAAAGAAACTCTCTCTCCTAGTCAAGATCGATCGTTATACTCGTTAATGTGGATGTTGAAAAACCACCACCACCTTTTCCTCAAAGACTTAAACAGCATAAACTTGATCATCAATTTTCTAAGTTCTTTAAAATTTTTAAGAAACTTACTATTAACATACCTTTTGCTGAAGCTTTGGAACAAATGCCAACTTACGCAAAATTTATGAAGGATATTTTAAGCAAAAAACAAAAATTTGAAGCTTTTGAAACTGTTACATTAAGTGAAGAATGCAGTGCAATAATTCAAAAGAAATTACCTGAAACGCTTAAGGATCCTATAAGTTTCACTATACCCTGTGCTATTGGAGAAAAAATTTGCGGAAAAGCTTTATGTGATTTAGGAGCAAGTATTAATCTCATGCCATTTTCTATCTTTCGAAGATTGGATTTAGGAGATATTACTCCCATCACTATAACTCTTCGCTAAGCTGATAGATCTATCACTTATCCTAAAGGAGTTATAGAGGATGTCCTTGTTAAAGTGGATAAATTTATCTTCCCCGTAGATTTCATAAGTACTTGACATGGAAGAAGATAAAGAGATACCTATTATTTTAGGAAGACCTTTTCTAGCTACCGGACGAGCTATGATTGATGTGCAAAAAGGAGAATTAACCTTGAGAGTTAATGATCAAGAAATTAAATTCAATTTTCTTAAATCAATGAAATACCCTGATAAAGAGAAATGTTATCGAATGGATATAATTGATTATTTAATTGAAAAACATTATCAAGAAAAATGTAAAGTTATTTCGAAGAAAAATTTGAATTTTTAACCGATGAAGATGAAGTAGTAGAAGAAGAAGAGACTCATTTTATTAAAGATAATCGGGAAACTTAAGACATAACTCAAAATGATATACTTTTACCCTCAATTAAAAAAGCACTCGAACTCGGAATTAAAAATGTTACCTTCCCATTTAAAATATGCTTTTCTTGGAAATTCGTTAACTTTACTCGTTATTATTTCTTCCGAACCGAGTAAAGATCAAGAAGAAAAATTACTAGGTGTGTTAAAGAATTATAAGGAAGCTTTTGGTTGGACTATTGCTGATATAAGAGGGATAAGCCCTTCCATTTGCATGCATAGAATTTTAATGGAAGAAAATTTTAAACCTACGATAGAATCACAAAGAAGATTAAATCCTATTATGAAAGAGGTTGTTAAAAAAATTATTAAGTGGTTAGATGCTGGTATTATTTATCCTATTTCGGATAGTCAATGGGTAACTCCTATTCATTGTGTTCCGAAGAAAGGAGGTGTAACTGTCATTGTTAATGATAAAAATGAACTTATTCCTACAAGACAAGTTACTGGATGGCGAATTTGTATTGATAATAGGAAACTAAATAAAGCCACTAGAAAGGATCATTTTCCTTTACCTTTCTTGGATCAAATGCTTGATAAATTAGCTGGACACTCATATTTCTATTTTCTGGATGGATATTCTGGTTATCATCAATTACTTATTGCTCCTGAGGACCAAGAAAAGACAACTTTTACAAGTCCTTATGGAACATTTGCTTTTAGAAGAATGCCTTTTGGTTTATATAATGCACCTGCAACTTTTCAAAGTTGTATGATGTCAATATTTTGTGATTTGATTGACAAAGGAATTGAAATATTCATGGACAATTTTTCAGTCTTTATAACTTCTTTTGAATCTTGTTTGGAAAACATAGCCAAAGTTCTGAAAAGATGGGAAGAAACAAATTTAGTTCTTAACTCGGAAAAATGTTAATTCATGGTCACAAAAGGCATTGTACTTGGTCACAAAGTATCACGAATAGGAATGGAAGTAGATCAAGCAAAAGTGAAAATTATTGTTTAATTGCAACCACCTACTACTGTTACTGATGTGAGAAGTTTTCTAGGTCATGCTGGATTTTATAGAAGATATATAAAGAATTTTTCTAAAACTCGCTAAACCTCTTTGTCATTTATTAGAAAAAGATGCACAATTTGAATTTAATGAAGAATGTATTAATGCTTTTAATATTCTAAAAGAAAAATTAATAATCGCACCTATCATTGTTGCACCCGATCGGAATAAATCTTTTGAATTAATGTGCGATGCAAGTGATTTTGCAATTAGAGCTGTATTAGGACAAAAATATGAGAAAGTTTTCAAAGTTGTATATTATGCTAGTAAAACTTTCACTGAAACACAAAGAAATTACACTACCACTGAAAAAGAGCTTCTAACTATAATATATGTCTTTGATAAATTTAGACCTTATCTTCTTGGTAATAAATGCATAGTTCATACTGATCATTCTACTATTAAATATCTAATATCTAAGAAGGATTCTAAACCTAGACTTATAAGATGGGTTTTACTTCTACAAGAATTTGATTTTCAAATAGTAGATGGAAAAGGAACTCGAAAACCAAATTGTCGATCATTCGTCTGAATTAAAAATGATATTAATTCGGAAGAAAATATAAATGAGAAATTCCCTGATGAATCTTTATATGTTATTCAAAGATACAAAACACTGTGGTATGCTGATATTGTTAATTATTTAGTTAGCAATATTTTGCCTTATGACTTGGATGACAAATTTATTAAGAAATTTAAATATGATGCTAAATCTTTTATTTGGGAAAAACCTCATTTATTTAAAACTGGTAAAGATTCTATGATTCGAAGATGTGTACCTTATGAGGAAACTTTTGCTATTATTATAAAATGTCATGATTCTGATTTTGGAGGACACTTTGGCATAGATAAAACTGCATTTAAAATTTTAAATTCTGGATTTTATTGGCCTACTTTATTTAAAGATGTGAGACAATATGTGAAAACATGTGATCGATGTCAAAGGATGGGAAATATATCTAGGAAAGATGAAATGCCTTTAAACTATATATTGGAAGTTGAAATTTTTGATATATGGGGATTAGACTTTATGGGACTATTTGTTCCATCATCTGGAAAAAGTTATATTTTATTAGCAGTTGATTATGTTTCAAAGTGGATTGAAGTTGTTGCTTTACCCAACTGTGATTCCAAAAGTGTTTCAAAATTTTTAAAGAAAATGATATTTTCAAGATTTGGAATGCCTAAGGTAATTATCACCGATGGTGGAAGTCACTTCGTGAATATAAGAATTCAATCATTACTACAAAAATTTGGAATCAAACATAGAATTGCAAATCGCTTATCACCCTCAAACTAGTGGAATGATCGAAGTATCAAACAGAGAAATTAAAAGAATTTTAGAAAAGACTCGTTAATCCTAAAAGAACCGATCGGGTCGATAGACTCGATTCGCATTATGGGCTTATAGAACGTGCTTATAAGACACCAATCGGAATGTCACCTTACCTAGGTTAATTTATGGTAAACATTGTCACTTACCTGTAGAACCTGAACATAAAGCTTATTGGGCGATAAAGGAGTTTAATTTTAATTTGAATAAAGCCGGAGAAAAATGATTATTGCAACTAAATGAGATGGAAGAAATTAGAAAAGAATCGTATGAAAATGCGACAATTTATAAAGAGAAAATGAAGATGTTGCATGATAAGAAAATTTCAGGAAAAATTTTTGAGCCTGAACAAAAAGTATTACTGTTTAATTCTCGTTTAAGACTTTTTCCGAGAAAATTAAGATCTAAATGGATTGGACCTTATTTAGTTGAGAAAGTATACCATTATGGAGCTGTGGATATTAAAGATCCCAAAACAGGAAAATTTTTTAAAGTAAATGGATTAAGATTGAAGCCTTATTTGGGAGATATTAAGAAGATTTATAAAAAGGTTTATGAATTGAGTCAATCTGATTAAAGATTTACTTCATTCGGGCTGACGACGTTAAACCAAGCGCTTTGTGGGAGACAACCCATAATTATCTTGTGTTTTTGTATTTTAATGTAAGGTTATGCCTCGATCTTGATTAATTTTATATTACTTTAGAAAAATTTGATGCTTATAAGTCTTTATTGATTTAAGCTGAAAATTATTTTGAAGTATGTAAGAATTAAAAATAGGATCACTCTATTTTGAATATGAGTAAAAAGGAGATCAAGTTAACCTTCATTATGATAGTTTACAATGTGAGTTATCGAGTCTAAAT